>JAMPIO010000306.1:0-100206 GCA_024699865.1 Aphelenchoides fujianensis
CGAATACGAATACGAATACGAATTTATTCGGTTCAACCAAGTAAAAGACAATTGCGAGATTATCTAATGGCTTGGTGCGAATACATCGACAGTTCCTTCCATTCGAGCCGGTCCTGCGCGAGTTGTTGCCATTGGGGTCCAAGGGTTATGTCCATGTCCTTGCGCCATCGGTCGGGGGGACGTCCGGCAGTACGCCTGAGGTCGTACGGCCACCAGAAGGTCGTGCGCGTCGCCCATCGATTGTCCGTGCGTCTGGCCACGTGTCCGGCCCACGCAAACTTCCGTTCCAGTGCGTCCTCGACCGCGTCCTTGAATCGGGTCCGCGCTCGAATGTCCGCACTTGGCACGCGCTCGCGTAGGCTCACTCCGAGGGTCCGCCGTTCCATCGCCCGTTGGGTCGTCGTGAGGCTCGTCTGTTCGCTCTTCCGCATCGTCCAGGTTTGAGCGCCGTAGTTGAGTGCGGGGAGGATCGTCGAGTTGAAGAGTTGGGCGCGGATCGTGACGTCGGGCATCTTCTTGAGCACGTCGGCGATGTTCTTGAATCCGAACCACGCGGCCGAGCGTCGTCTGCGGATCTCCCCATCGATCTCGTGCTCGGGGGTGAGTTGCTGCCCGAGGTAGACGTATTTGTGCACGAGTTCGATGGGTTCTCCGTTGAGCACGATCGGTCCCGTTCCGTGCGCGGCGCTGCAGTGACGATTAACCATTACCTGCGTCTTCTTCCGGTTGATCCGAAGTCCGATTCGGGCGCCGGCATCGTCGAGTTCGCGCAGCATCCGCTCGGCGGTTCGCGGTCCAGGAGCGAAGAGCACGATGTCATCGGCGAATCGGAGGTTGTGAAGTCGCTCGCCGTCGATTGGAATCCCGTAGTCCTCGTTCCAGTCCCAGTCGAGTGTCCGGAAGACGTCTTCGAGGGCGGCAGTGAAGAGCTTCGGGGAGATTGTGTCTCCCTGTCGCACTCCACGTCGCACGGGCACGTCGATCGGGCGGGCGAACAGTTGGAACGTCGTTGAGCAGTCCGTGTTCGTGTTGAGCAGCGTGCGGACGTACTTCGGCGGGATGCCCTGGCGGACGAGGGCGTTGATCACCGCGTTGATCTCCACGGAATCAAACGCCTTCTCATAGTCCACGAACACGAGGCAGAGCGGTTGCTTCAGCTCGCGGTAGCGCTCGAGGACTTGGTTGACCGTCTGGAGGTGGTCCGCCGTCGAGTATCCGCTTCGGAATCCCGCCTGCTCGCGTGGTTGTTGCTCGTCCAGTTGGCGCGTCATCCGGTTTACGAGCACTTTCGTGAAGAGCTTGTACACCGTCGGGAGGAGGGCGATCGGGCGGTAGTTGCGGAGATCTTCCAAGTCGCCTTTCTTCGGAAGGATCACGGTGCGGGACGTCTTCCACTGGGGCGGCACGTCCTCCTGGTCCAGGCAGTCGTTGAAAAGCTTCACGATTGCCGACACAAGAGTCGGACCGCCGTTCTTGAGCACCTCGTTTGTGATCCCGTCCGGTCCTGGCGCCTTGTCGTTCTTCAGGCACTCCACAGCCGCGCGCACTTCGTAGGCGATGATGGGCGGGATCGGCTCGTCTTCGCGGGGGTCGGCAAGAAGCGGGACATCGACTTTCGATGCAAAGAGATCTGTGTAGAATTCCTTGCATCTCCGGTCGATGTCGGCGCGCGTCGTGAGTGTCGTCCCGTCCTCGGCTTTGAGTGCCCGCATCGTTCCGACTTGTTGCCGGAGTTCACGCTTGCACTTCTTGAGCGATCGGCGGTTGGCGGCGGCTTGCAGGAGCTTCTGGATTCGGAACGTCTCGTGATCTTCCTGGACCTTGCGGCGGATGAGCTTTGAGAGTTCGACGAGTTCCACTGGGTTTGAGGCGTAGTTCAGCTCCCCTCTCCGCTTGAGCAGTTGGTGGGTCTCTTCCGTCAGGCGCGACGGCTTCTTCGGCTTCGGCACCATCGCGATTTCGACGCACTTCTGCAGCCGTTCCTGGAACTGGTTGAACTTACCCTCGAGGGAGCCGTTCAGATTCCAGTCGCGCGAGTTGATGGCGCGCTCGAGAAGGGCCGAGTTGAAGGTGCTTGCCTTCTGGACGTGCTTCTTGCGCCGGAAGATCATCGGGAGGCTCAGCGTGAAGCGCACGGGGCGATGGTCGGATCCGAACTTGAGGCGGTCGATGACGTCGTATCGTCGGACGAGGCGGCGGTCCGAGATCAACCCAAAATCGATCTCGTGCCGCGTTTGTCCGTTGATTGATCGGTACGTCCATCGTTGCGCGTCGCTCTTTTGGAAGAGGGAGTTGATAATGAAGAGCTTCTCGCCTTCCGCGAAGTCTGCCATCATCTCTCCGAGCGGCGTCCAGTCGGGTCCGGTGAATGGTCCCATGTAGCGCTCGATCGTCCGCGGTCCGAGTTGGGCGTTGAAGTCGCCGATCACCATCTTGTGCGTGGCCGGCTGGTTCAGGGCGTCGTGGACATCATCGTAGAACTTCTCGTGGTCCTCCAGCGTGTATTTGGGTCCGGAGTGAGGGGCGTACACTTGGACGATGAGGAGCGTCTTCTTCGGCGAGAGTTGGAGCTTGAGGGTCCCGACCCGCGCCGAGATGATCTTGACTTTGTCGATTTGAGGCACCAGTCGCCGGTTGACGATGAATCCGACGCCGCCGACCTTCTGTGGCCCAACGCCCGCGCCGATGATGATCTCGTCTCCGGTTTCGGTCCATTCGGTTTGGGATGCGGTGGCGGCTCGGGTCTCGCTCAGGCCAATGACGTCGTACTTGAATCGATGCAGACCTCGGAGCTCGGTCATGAACAGGTTCTTGGCGGGCGCGTTTGGCAGTCCGGTGTGTAGGTTGAATGTCAGGATGTGCAGTTGGGCCTGGGCTCTCCGGGGGTTAGGACGGTTTTGTTCTCCAGGTCCCTTCGGGGCTCGTTTCGTCCGAGAGCCCTGCGGACGTCGTTGCCCGTCTACGTCCGTGAGACCCTCTGTTTGTCGAGTCGTAGCCGGAGTTTGTTTAAAGTCCAAATCGCGGGAGGCTGACCCTGGATCAGACCGGACTCAGTTTAACGTCGTGACCGGGACGGGAAAACACTCCGAGCCGCGCCGAATTCAAATCCCGACGGCCGCAATTTGAATCGAACGAATTCGGAGCCGTCGGGGCCCGATCGGAAACGACGAGCCGAAAGACGGCTGACCGCCCGGTGCGGCAAACGGCCGCGAAATGAGGGGCCGACCGCCAAACTCCAGACACCAAACGTCTTCGATGATTCGAAAGTTGCGAGTGAGTGGTCCGCGGCGGCCAACAGCCGTCCCGCCGCCTCGCGATCGCCGCCGAACTCAAATCGCCGCCAGCTGTGGGCGGGCGGCGAAATCATCAGCCGATCGGGCGGCTGGCTGAACTTCACGGGGGCACCGAGGGGCAGGCGATGAGTGGCGGAAGGCGGCGGATGAGCACGAGCGCGTTTAAACAACAGTAATTGAAAACAATCAATAAACGAGCGAACGAACACCGGAAGGAACGACGGGCACGTGCGGGCAGTGGCTGGGCCGAATCGCAACAGCCAGTGCACAGACTTCCTTCTTCCGATCACACGGGCAATCTTATCAACCCAGACCACCGCCCGCCTTCCGCATGGACCAAGCCGGGTAGTTTGGAAAACAAAGACGGGTACACGACCACTGAAGGAGCGGAGTGATCTCCGGCAGGATGGACATGGACGTCGTTCCGTTGCCGTTAGGCGGCGTCCAGTACTGCAACGATGAGCTCACTTGGGTACGCACTGCCTTCTGTTAGTTAACTGACCACGAGCTTCAGTTCAATCCGCAATGGAGCACGAATTCGAGCATCCCGCTGCCTTCGTGGTGCTTCCAACACGGGCTTCTCGTCATGATCCCGCCGGCCTTCTTCTTCCTGTTCCTGCCGATGCTCTTCATTCAAATCCGTCTTTCTCACGCCCGTCCACTGCCCGAGGATCTTCTGACCAGCATGAAACAGGTGGGTAGCCTTTAATCGCTTCGTTTGATTTCATTCGGATGCTTCAGAGCTTGACCGTGCTCTTGATTGCCGACCGGGTGCTTCTGCTCGTCCGTTTGTTGTGGGAACGACTGGGCATCGGGCAAATGATGGCGTTGTCCGAGTACATCGGCCCAATTGCTCAAATCCTCACACTTGTATGCCCTTTCGATTACTCGCTTTCCACCCTTCCGTTTGCAGCTGGCGATCCTTAAACTCAAGCAGAAGTTGCTGTCGCACGGGATCGCTTCGGCGGGTGTGATCTTCCTCACGTGGCTTCTGTTCGTGATCACTGGCCTGCCCGAGTTCTACGTCTACCTCAAACTAGGGACTGATCCAAAGGCAAGTGAATGGGGTGCAGTGAAGCAAAGATAATGGATGAGCTTTAGGCGGTCAGCAACCTCAACACCTGGCGGTACATCGCTTACCTCGTTTGGTATCCGCTTGTGTGTCTGCAGCTGCTCCTTCATTGCTTTACAATCAAGCACTTTCCTCCCTCCTCCAATCCGAACGCGGTGGGTAGAAGGGGAGAAAGCAAGAACGGTGGAGGATTCCAGAAGCCATCACCCGAATCCCAGTCCTCGTTTCTCGCTCGGCAGTTCGTCGTTTGGTTCTCGCGCATCGTGCAGGAGGGGAAGAAGCGGCCGTTGTCGACCGAGACGCTCTACGATCTGGACGAGGAGATGGAAAGCGAGCACTTAGCCCAGGAATGGAATAAACGGTGGCAACCGGCAGTGAAACGTGAGTAGAAGGATTAGAGATCGGTTGGACCTACAGAATTTAGTTTACAACCGACGGAAAGAAGACGCGAGAAGTCACGAAGCGTACACAAGCCTCCACACGGTCACGGAGCAGACCCCACTGCTGAAGGAACACGAGCCGCGTTTGCTACGCTACGGATCGCATGGAGGTGCTCGTCGCAATTCCCGCGCTCATTTGAACCGCGCTTTTCCAGAATGCCGACCGCCCACGGAAGTCCACACACTGGAGCCGCCTTCGATCGTCCTCCGATTGGCCGCCATCTTCAAATGGCAGTTCATCGGAGCCCTAGCCGCGAAACTGGTCTCCGACGTTCTCCAATACGCGAATCCTCTTCTGCTGGGCGAACTGATCACCTACATCGAGGACCCGAAAGCTCCCATGTGGCGGGGCATCGCACTGGCTTTGCTGATGTTCGCGAGCGCAGAGACTCGTTCTCTTCTGATGAACAACTACCTCGGGCTGATGCTCCGGACGGCTGCCAAGATGCAGTCGATCTTGACGTTGGCTGTCTACAGCAAGGCGAGTGTTGCGAGCAAGGTTGCCGAATATACGTGTGCTTTCAGGCACTCAAGTTGTCTCATGCCGCTCGCCACGAGAAGAGCACGCTGGGCGAGATCGTCAATCTGATGTCGATCGACGTCGACCGCTTCCAGAACATCACTCCCCAACTGCAGCAGCTTTGGTCCAGCCCCTTCAGCGTGAGTAGAAGAATGAGCGCGCTTGTTTATCGAGTGCTTGCAGTTGACGTTGGCGATCGTCCTTCTGTTTGCCACTCTCGGGTGGCCCGCGCTCGGCGGCGTCTTGCTCTTAGTGTTGCTCGTTCCGGCTAACATGATAGTCGCCGTTAAGACTAAGAAATTCCAAACGCAGCAAATGAAATGCAAGGACGAACGCCAGAAGTTGACCGGCGAGTTGCTGCTGAACGGGATCCGAGTGGTGAAGCTCTACGCATGGGAGGAGGCGATGATGCAGCGGATCAACGAGTTTCGCCAGAAGGAGCTGCAGTTGATCCGGAAGGCTCAATTGATTCGTACGATTGTGGACATCCTGAACGTCGCCTCGCCGTTCCTGGTTTGCAGCACAAACAACAACTTCCTTTTACTCGTTTTTTTGAGGTTGCGATGGTTTCGTTCTCTTGGTTCACGCTTTCGGATCCCAACAACGTGCTGACATCCCGAATCGCCTTCGTCTCGCTGACCGTCTTCTCGCAACTCCGCCAGCCGCTCTTCCTGATGGCCGACTTGGTCGGGCAGTTCGTCCAAGTGGTCGTCTCCAACCGCCGCCTCAAGGCTTTCTTGGTTGCCGATGAGTTGGACGAGGAAGCGGTGCTTCGTGATCACGATCGAAACTGTGAGTGCAGCTGGCAGGTCAAAGAAAAGCGGCATCATTCAGACAAGAACGCGATCGAAGTCGAGACGGCGACTTTCGCGTGGGACCCCCGCTCCCATTCGGCCACCCTGCGGAACATCTCGCTGCAGGTGGAGAGCGGAGGGCGGCTGATCGTAGTGATCGGTGAAATCGGCTCCGGCAAGTCGTCTCTGCTGGACGTCTTGCTGGGCGAAATGGAGAAAGTGCAGGGATTTCTCGCGACCCACGGCTCGATGGCTTACGTCCCGCAACGGCCATTCATCCAGAACCTTACCCTGCGCGAGAACATCCTCTTCAACAAGCCCTACGATCACGAGCTGTACACGAAGGTGATCGACGCGTGTGCCCTCGAGCTGGACATCGCCGCCCTGCCCGACGGATCGGAGACCGAAATCGGCGAGAAGGGGATCACGTTGAGCGGCGGGCAGCAGGCGAGGGTCTCGTTGGCGCGGGCCATCTACCGGCAGGCCGACATCCTTCTGCTGGACGATCCCCTCTCCGCCACGGACTCCATTGTTGGCCGGTCAATCTTTGAGAAGGCCCTCGGTCCGGGCAGTCTGTCCGCCTCCTCGACGCGCATCCTCGTCACGCACACCTCCTACCCGCTGCCCTTCGCCGATCAGATCGTCGTGATGCAAGGCGGCGAGATTGCCCGCATCGGCACCTTTCCGGAAATCTCCAACGATCCCGAGTTCGCCTCCTTGATTCAAACGCTTCAAGAAACTCCGCCCGCGAGCGGCGAAGAATCGCCAGTTGAACACGAGGTGGAGGAGTTTTCGTCGGACCACGAGCACGAAGGAAAATCGACTGTCTCTTCACGGAGCAAACGCACAATTAAATCGCCTTCTCATTCGGTGAGCAGCAAACACTTTCGATGATCAGCAGTCGTCGTTTAGGCAAAAGAGCAGAAGAAGACGCTGCCCAGTCGGTTGATTGCCGAAGAGTTCATGGAAACGAGCAGAGTGAAACGAAAGGTTTACTGGGCGTACATCCAATCGATGGGCGTCCTTCTCTTCCTGATCTTCTCGGTGTTCCTGACGCTCAACTCCGTCTCCACCATCGTTCGAAACTTCTGGCTGTCCGATTGGTTTGCAGAACGATTCACTCGTCCTTCATTCGATGGGCTTTCAGGTCGAACAATGCGGGCAACGACTCGTGGAGTTTGGGCGGTCGACTGGGCGTCTTTGCCGCGCTGGGCGTGGTCGAAAGTGAGGACTTCTTTTTCCTATGTCCACCACCTTGTTTAGTTTGCTTCATGTACGGCTCGACCGTTTCGCTGATCTACGGCTCCGTGAACTCGAGCTTTCGGCTTCACGGCAATCTTCTGCAAAGAATCATGCACGCGCCCATTTGGTGAGTACACGAACAAATGCTCTCGTAGCTCAACGATCTCTTGACTGCAGGTTCTTCGACACGACGCCCGCCGGCCGAATTCTGAATCGTTTTGGCAAGGATTTGGAGATGGTGGACCTCCGGCTGTCCTCGACGTTCCGCTTCTTTCTTATTTGCGTCCTGAACGTGACCTCATCGATTGTGGTCATCTCGATCTCCACTCCACTATTCGTCTTGATTGTGATCCCCTTGGCGGTCATCTACTTCCTAACACTCACGTACTTCATTCCCACCTCCCGGCAGCTGCAACGCCTCACATCGGTGACCATTTCTCCGCTCTATTCGTCCTTCTCGGAAACTCTCCAAGGCATCACGACGATCCGCGCCTATGGCGATTCCCTCCAATTCTACGACCAGTTTCGGGCCAAACTGGACCTCTTCATCAAATGCAAATATCACGCGTTGATCTCGCGCATCTGGCTGGGCGTTCGGCTCGAAATCATGGGCTCCGTGGTGATTCTCTCGGCTGCCGCATTGGCCGTCCTCTCCAAAGAGTTCGGCTACATCTCGCCCGGCATCGTCGGGCTGGCCGTTTCCTATTCGTTGAACGTGAGTGAAAGACGTCGAACACTTTTACTTCTCTCAACTCTTTCAGATGACCTTCATGCTCAACTTCTTGATTCGATCAATCAGCGAAATGGAGAGCAACATTGTGGCCGTGGAACGAATCGAAGAGTACTCGCAAGTGGAACAAGAAGTGAGCCTTCCTATTGACCGCCTGCAACCATTCACCCTTCCTTTTCAGCCACACACCAAGAATCATCAGTTGAAGCTGCCGAAGAACTGGCCAACGCACGGGAACGTCGTCTTCCGCCAATTCAGCGCGCGATACCGGGCGGGTCTGGACGCCTGCTTGAAGGAAATCAATTTGGACGTGCGAGCGGGCGAGAAGGCGAGTGAACGAGAAACACTGGGCTTTCAATCCTTGCTTTCAGTTGGGGATTGCGGGCAGAACGGGAGCCGGAAAGACGTCCTTCTCGCTCGCCCTCTTCCGTTTGATCCAACCGATGGGCGGCCGGATCGTCGTGGACGGAGTGAACATCCAGGAACTCGATCTGCATGACCTCCGTTCCCGCATTTCGTGCATTCCTCAGGACCCTATACTCTTCAGCGGCTCCCTGAGGTTTAATCTGGACCCTTTCTACTCGCACACGGACGCCGAGCTCTGGAGCGCACTGGAGGACGTCCACTTGAAGCCGTTCGTCGAGTCCCTCCCCTCTGCTCTCTCCTATCGGATTGCTGAAGGCGGAAGCAACATCAGGTGCGTCTTCTCTAATCTGCTTCAAACAGTGGGCCTGCTGCAGTGTTGGACAGCGACAGCTGATCTGCATGGCGCGTGCAATCCTCCGCAAGTCGAAGATCATTGTGTTCGACGAAGCGACCGCCTCCGTCGACCTCCGCACCGACCATTTGATTCAACAGACGATGCGGGAGAAGTTCGAGCACTCGACCGTGTTGACCATCGCGCACCGAACGGAAACCATTATGGATTACGACCGGTTCTTTCACCCATTGATTATGTGCTGTACTCGTTGTTTGTTTCAGAATCATCGTCTTGGACCACGGCCTTTTGGTCGAACTGGACACTCCGCAACGGTTGATGGAGAACCCGAAGTCCGTCTTTTACTCGATGGTCCACTCGCATAAAGCCTTTTAAGTGTTGCAGTCTTACTGCTTCTTAGTTTGTTTATGCCGTGTAGAGAACATAAATAAAGGATTTCCGTTCACACTTTTAATTCGCCGGCTGAACTTTGAAGAAAGGAACGCAGAAGGAGAAAATCCGAACGGGTTACTCGGAAGCACTCGCTGATTGCGTCGTGTCGTTTGCGCAACCGGCGGGCACAAAAAGGGAGAGGAAGCGGCCGAGCGACCAGTTCGCCCTTCCGTCGCCCGCCGGTGCGGCCGCTCTCTTCCTTCTCTTCCGTTCATTCCTCCTTCCCCGCGTTTCTGCCGGGCGAGCGGTTGATCCGCCGGCTCCTGCGGCTCATCGACGATTGCACGAACAAGAACGTCTTCTGCGTGAGCTCCTCCCGCTTTCTTCCACCCGCTCATCCCCGCTCTCGTTTCAGACACTCGGGCCGATCGCCTTCGCTGCTTTGGGCGCTCTCCGTCGGCATCTAGTCAAGCCTCGGACGGCAATTCCGCCCGCCCGTCCCTCAACTTGCCCTCAGCTCTCGTTTGTGAATCGAATCGCCGGCGGTCGCGGGCCGTCGCCCAATCGGCCCGAGCGGATGCAGTGCGAACATCGACTGCTTGGAGACACAAGCTCTTCTCTGTTCGAAGTCGGTCCTCTTCCACGGAAGCAGTGCAATGACGTTCTTTTTTCAGGCGCTCGCTTCGCCTGAACACTTCGTCGACGATCCCTCGAACTGCCGCCGCTTGGAGTGTGTACCGCCGGTCGTCCAGCTCTCAAGACCGAGTTCTGCAGGTTTGTCGAGGGGATGGACGGAAGTGATGGGCGGATTTCAGCGGGCATTCGAAGAGGAGTACTCGTTGAGGACGAGCTCTGGGAGACCGTGCGATTTGCGAAAGGCGTCCGAACCAAGAGGCTAACCGGTGAGCCTTCCGTCCTCTTCTCCTCTCTCGTTGTGGTGGGTCTTCGAGGCCATCGACAAGCCCTGCGACGGTCGATTGGTGAGTCCGGTCCGCCCTCTCCCCCACCCGCCTGCAGGTCTCGTTTGTGAATCGAATCTTCGGCAGACAATCGTGTGTGGGCAGCGTTCGAGAGCAGTCAAGCCCTTCTGTCTGAAGTGAGTTCTCGTGCTCGCTGCAAGTCGACCACTGCTCTTTTCAGGCCCTCGCTTCGCTCCGAACACTCCGTCGACGATCCCTGGGACGGCGGCGTGCGTCGAATTCCGAACGCGGCGAGGTCCACCGTTCAAGAACTCCCGGGTAGGTCGAGTGAAAACGAGCGGGTGTGACCGGCGGATTGCAGCCGGCAGACGGCCGCCTCTCGCCAATGAAGCCCCATTGGTCTTTTCTTCGTCCGTCCGGTCGATTCTCATGTCCTTCCTACTTCCGAATGGTGAGAACTTCCTCTAACCCAATGCACTCATTGATCCCGTACTTGCAGCCGCGTGAGATAACGGCCGGCGACAACCACCACGCCCAACCTTCTGTTCGATCTGCACTGTGGGGTGCACCAGCGCTGCATGGAGCAAGCCGCCCTTTGTTCGACTGCTGGTCTTCGGTGGAGTGCGGCCGGGAATGATCGCCTTCTTTCAGCGTGGGACGTTCGGCAGCTTCTCCTTGCAAGTTCCCTGCTCTAAAGCAACAACTGGCGACCGGGCAAACTGCTTCTGTGTGAGTTCCGCTCTCTCCCACCGGAAGCAACGGACTTCTTTCAGCTGGTTGAGAGATGAACGAGACGCCCACTGCACGACTCTTCTGTCGGCCCCCCAATCGGGAAGCAGCGATCTCTGCTTGGGAAGCGGAAGAAGCGGAGCAATCACGTGTCCGCTCGGTAAGCCCACCGTCCGCCTCTGAAACTCGTTTCTCCGCCTTCAGATTGAACTGCCGGCCGCAACGACCGGGCACGAGGATCGACTCTGCACTGCGTCACGCTCTCCGATCACTAACACGAATGAATGATGGCGTTCTGTTTGGTGATCGAATGTGTGGCCGACGTCCTCGAGTACTCACGTCCTTCTTCTGTGGGTCTTCTTGAGAATGAAGCGTTGATTCGGCTCTCCGTTACAGACCGCTTTCTGTCCCTGCAAACACTCCGTCGGCGATCCCTCACGAGCGCGTCGATCGTGCGCGCGGCTGCTCCGTGGATGTTCAAGCCGCCTGCTTTCGGCGTCCAACTGGTGAGTTCTCCGCTCAAGCGCGACGTCTCCACTCATCGCTCTCGTTCTTGCAGCTGATCGGTTGAGTACTGCGGTGCGCTCGAGCTGGAGGTCACAAACGGACGTCGTCGAGTGGAAAGCCGAGTGGGCGCCAACTGAAAGAAGACCATCATGCCCCTCCCATTCTGATTGGTGAGTCCCCATCCAAACAAGAAGTCCCACTACTCCGTTCTTTTCAGTTTGATCAACTGCAAGCAGCTGAAGTTCGGCAAGCCCCAAGGCAACCGCCCAACCTCCTCATTTCTCTGTTGTTTGTCGTGGAATAAACATGCATGAAGAAGAACAGCGAGTGGTTGGCCACGAGACGGGAATCGTCTCCCCTTCCGTTCAAACGCTCCGAGTGGAAGGGCACAAAGAGGTTGTCGAAGGGATTCGCAAGAGAACAGCTTCCCCTCGGATAGAATAGATGACCACTAGTTTGACGGCCTCAATACATCCTCTAGATTTCAGCTTCTGCCGTCCATCGATAACAAGCAAACCCTCGTGCCTGCTGAACTTCGCGCCTGAAGAGATGCTCGTTATTGGTGGACGAAGAAGAAGAGCGGGAGGATAGAGTGAACGATAGGCCGTTCGGTGGCCGCCGCCTCGAGTTGAAAACAACGAGAACGAAGCCGCATGACCGCCCACTGCTCGACTGTTTTGATCAGCCGCTGGGTAGAATCAGAAGTGACTCAGCCGCTGCCTCTGATGAGAAAGCGGAATCCGCTGTTCGTGGGGGGATTGATCCCGATCTACTTGTTGTTTCCCATGCTGCCCCCTCCGCACTGCCCCCGGCGACTGTTCCTGAACCCCACACCCGACCGGCCTTCTCCTTCGTCCATCTGTTTACTAACCGTCAGTCAACAACAATCGCATGAAATAACAAAGGGACAACACTTAACGGCAATTTACGCTAGTAGTAGGTGTCGATGCACTTGTACTCGAAGCGGAAGTCGTCGATCTTCTTCACGTCCCACTCCTTGAAGCAGAACCTGTGGAAGGGCGCCCGCTCGAAGCCGTCGCCCATCTCCAGCGGCTTGCCCGCCCGCAGGAACCACGAGCCGAGGCGCGAGTGGAGGCGCCAGCCCTTGGCCTGCAGCGCCCGAACGACCAGCGGGTGGCACGAGTGGAGCTGAACGGGCGGATGAACGCGAGAGGCGGGGGAACCGACCGTCAGGTTGCGGAAGTAGTAGAAGAGAGTGCCCACGTCGAGCTTCTCGTAGTGCTCCAGCGTGTCGGGCGTCCAGCCGGGCGGCAGGCGGGCCGGCGGCACCTGCGGCCACGTCTGCGTGTGCCGATCGCAAGTGGGCAGCCGGTGGGGCGGGCGGAAGGCGAAGAAGTCGGCCGGGTAGCCGCGCTGGACGGCGTCCGCGTTCGCCGCCCGCAGGAAGGCGAGCATCTCGGCGGTGGGCTCGAGAACGGCCGGCTCGGGGCTCGGCGCCCGGCCGTCGGTCTGCGTGAAGGCGGACACGCGGCGGCGACGGCGGCGACGACGAGGGAGGCGGACGCAGGAGCGGAGGGGCGTCGTCTCCAACTCCGTCGCCTTCACGAGCAGACGGACCGGCGCCGGTGGGCAGGACTCACGCTTCTTCTCCGCTTTGGTCGGCGCAATCACGGCGGCAGACGGTTCGATCGGCTTGGAGACCTCGACGGCCCTCTTGGCCGGCGGCGCGGTCCCGATCGCCGCGACGGCCGCCCAACTCGGCCCCCGCACGGCCGCCACGACCGGACGGACGGGCGGCGGGACGCGCGGCTTCGGGAGGGCCGGCGGGAGGACGGCGGGCGCGGCGACGGCCACTCGCTTCGTCGCGGCGGGCTTCGGCGGCGGCTTCTCCACGGGCGGCGGCGGGCGGGACTCCTCGACCGACGGGCCCGCGCTCAGCAGCGAGATGAAGTCGCCGAGCTTCAGCTCCGCGTACACGTCTGAACGATCGATTGGACGCCCTCCTCCCCAGCACACGCACCGTCGGGCTCCAGCGACTGCAGCGTCGCGAGGTCGTACTCGTTCTCGGGCTCCAGCGCCTCCACGTACCTGCAGAAGGCGGGCGTGGGCGGTGGGGGGCGACTCACATGTCCAGCGGCTCCTTCAGCAGCACCACAACGACCGCGCTCTCCAGCTTCTCGTTCGTGATCAGCCGCATGCACACCTCGAGGTTCGCCACGTGGAAGGTCGCCCGCTCCAAGTGCCGCTTCAACTCCGACTCCTGCAATCGGTGGAAGGAGGAGGAGAGCGGCCACTCACCTCCCGGCCGGGATCCCTCTTGCCCCGCTTGCCGCCCTTCTCGTCAAGCGCCTCGAGTTTGGACTCCGTGCGGTCGATCTCGTCCTTGATCTTCCGAATGCGCGTCTGAAGGGCCGGGCGGTGAGTGGGCGGGCGGGCGGGAAACTCGCCTTCAGCCACTCCAGCGTCTCCGCCTTCTCCTTCTGCCGGGGGTCGAGCTTCTCCTCGGCGGAGAGGCTCTGGTTGCCGTAGGGCTTCGTCTTGACCTCCCGCTCGAGCCTCACGAACGCCTCCATGCGCTCCTCCACCCGCCGGCGGTAGGCGTTCAGTTTGCCCTTGTCCTGAACGAGGGGTGAGCGGACCGAGAGGAGACTCGCCTTGATCTCGTCGTTGCCCTGCCAACTGCGCACTTGTTCTCGCAGGCGTTGCAGCTGCAAGAGAGGAGTGGGCGGAGGGCGGCGAGGGGACGCACCTTCTTGATCTCCCGCTTCAGCTCGTCCTGCATCTTCTCGCGGTGGCTCTCGTGTTGGATGGTGGACGCGGGGTTCTTCTCCATCTGCAGCGCGCTCTCCAGCGTCCGGTCGAAGACGGCGAGCTGCTCGTCGATCTGAAGGCCGAGTGAGTTGGAGGGGAGGGCGGGCGCACCTTCTTGAAGCACTTCTCCATCTCCAGCTGCAAGCGCCGTTTCTCCGCCATCGCGACGGGCGTGTGGAAGATTCGTGAAATGCGAGTGAAGGCGCTGCAAACGGGAAGAGGGAAACGGCCGTGAGGGAAGAACGCGACGATCTGCGAGCGGAAAGCGGCGATTTCGCGCCTCGCAGTCGGGCGGCCGAATGGGCGGCCGATGGAAAACAAACGAGTGCGTGCGGGACGGAGAGGAAGCTTCTGGAAGACGGCCGAGCGGTGAGTCACAGCAAGCGAGTCGCCCGGCTGGCAAGCAGGAGAAGATCGCGATCCTCCCGCCAATTTCCGCAACGCGAAGCGGACGAGCGGCCGCGTCTTTCTGGTCGTCCGCCGCCTTCCGCCGGGCGCATTTCGGTTGGCGATCCGAACGGGCGGAGAGCGGGACGGGGCGGCGAGCGGCCGACGCGAGCGCCCTCCTCCTCGCATTTCTGCTTTGCATTGGGACATCACGCGGAAACACGCTCTACGGCTTCCAATCCGACGAGCTGATGCGATTGAAAGCTGGTGATCAATAAAAAACTCGAAAATCGAGAACACCCGAATAAAACGCGTCGATCGCGATGCCGTTCTTCGCTCTCGGAGCAGAGGTTCGAAACGTGCGGAGAGAAGGTCAGCGGTCGTCCTTGTTGAGTTGGGTCTTCTATACGAAGATCTCCTCCTCTCTGCTTTGTCCAGCACCAAACGGAGAACCGTCTTCCAACCTTCTACTGCCGGCAGAGCGGGCGAACAGGGACGACTCAAAACATCGCACTCTCGATCGGGTTATTCCGAAGCTGCCGCGGATTGCGTCGTGCCGAAAGTGCGCAACCGGTGCGCACAAAAAGGAGGAAGGAAGCGGCCGGGCGATCAGTTCGCCCTTATGCTGGCCGCCGATGCGGCCGCTCTCCTCCGGCTCCTTCCCGCTCATTCCCTTTCGGCCGTCTGCGGAGCGATCGGCCGGTCGACTGCGCTTCTTCAAGGCGATGTTCACCAAGAATACTTCCAAACCGGCCATCTTCGCCGTGAGTTCTGCCCATTGTCTACTTCTCCTCATTAATCCTCACTCTCGTCCCAGATGCGGATCAACAGAGTGCCGCCCAACTGCCAATCGGCCGAGGATTCCGTTGCAAGCATCACGACCGCGCTCCGTCAAGAACTCAACGGTGGGGAGCCTCTCTGCCCCCATCTCAACGATCAGCCCGCTGTTTTCAGGTTCGAAGGTGAGGTGGTGGATATACGAAGACGGTGCCTTGTGGACGAGCTCGAGGCACAGCTGTCAAGTGCGGGAGTTCAAACGACCGCCTTCTTCGCCGTTGGTCGTGAGTTCATTTCGCTTTTATCAGCGCCTAATCATCTTCGTTGCATGTTCGTGAAGACGCACTGGCTCGAGGACTGAGTGAGAACGACGAAGAGGAGAAGCCACAAGTGCGTTCTGCTGGTGAGTCCTTCCTCAAAAACAAAGGAACGATCACGGTCTTTCAGGCACTCACCTACCGAAACATTCCGTCGACGATCCCTGGGACTGCTGCTTCTTCCGATCTTCGAAGCGAACGGCATCCAAAAGTCAAGACCTTTCAGGTTGGTCGAGCAGAGTGGACGGAAGTGATGGGCGGATTGCAGCTTGCTGACAGCCGCGAAGCCCCCTGCGAATGATGCCTTGTTGATCTTGCGAGCAGCCGCTCGTCCCAGAGACAAGTCCTCGTTGAGATTCCACTCGTGAGTTCTCCAAGGGATGAAACCAACACTTCACCGCTCTCTTTGCAGTCGCTGCAAAGAAACCGCTGGGACCGATCACTGCGCCCGCTGCCACGTGGACGCTTTCGAAGCGAGCCGCCGAGCGGGCACGCGCGCATCTTCTGATTGAAGCCGCCTTCTCAGTGCCGCGCCTCTGTGACGGGCGAGACCGATGTCAGCCAAGCCGCTGTTCGCCCTTCTGGTTTGTTCCGAGGAGAGCGAGCGGGGTTGACCGCCTTCTTTCAGTGTGCATCGCCTTGCTGCTCGCCGTCTCAAGGCCGTCGGGCTCGAATCCCGTCTCAAGAGCACTCGTCAACGGCACCCAACTTCCGACTGGTGAGCGCTCCACCGGTGAGAACTCCACTGATCTCCGCCTTTCAGCCACTCAACTGGGAAGAACTTCGGCGACTACAATCAGGTCCCATCCAATGAGCCCCATTGCTGTTGTCTCTTGTGACTCGCTGTCGGGCCTTTCTCCCGAATTTCTTCGAATAAACGTTGTTGAGAGGAGAGAAGTGGTTCGCCGGAAGGGAAGCAGTCAGTCGAACGAAAGATCCTCGCCCGAAAGCCCACCTGCCTTCTAGCTGTTGTGACGGGGGGGAGCTCTCTTTAAAGTGGACGCGGTCGCCCTCCATCCCTATTCGGTCACCCGCGTCCGGCCATCTCCAACCACACGACTCAATCGACCCCGATTACCACTCCGCTGCTTACTGTTTGCTCTTTGCCCTCCGACTGCGACCGCCAAAACACACCAGCCGCACAGCTTCCATGGTCAAGGGTGCATTGAGGGGAAAGGGGTAGGTGAAGGAGGGAAGCAAGTCTGAAGCGAGAGGTCGAACGGACGATCGACCGCGTTGCATTTGAAAGTGACGGGGAGAAGTCGAACCCTCTTGCATGTTTGATCGGGCAGACCGAACGAAGCGGCCATCGGCTCGCCGACGAGATCTGCGAAGCGATAGCGCAGAGCTCGTTCCACGAGACCCACACAACTCCTTCGTTCAACCCATCCGTTTATTCCGATCAAACATCGTGTAGATGTCTCCACTCGCTTTTGAGAAAAGAATGTGTAGTTAGACGCCGCGGTCTTCTCTTCAACGGTCAATCAACGAATCCACCCATGTTCTTCAATTCCCCTCGCACTCAAGACAGAGAGCGCCCGACCGGCTGCAGCGGCCGACGCGAGCGGGAATGAGCGAAAATTCCGCCCGCCCGCGGCTGGCGGCGGCGACTCCCGCCGCGATCGCCACGCGGCGTTCCGGAAGATTCCTCGAGGGAACAAAAAGCGGACCGAAAGCAGCGAGTCGGCCAGTCGGTCGAATCGCCCCCGTTGCGCGCCGGTCGCCCCTTCGCTCTCTTCATTCCTTTCCTCCCGTTATTCCACGACCGATCGGCTGTCGCCCGCCGTCTTCCGTGAGTTCTCCCCGCTTCTCGCCAACCGCCTACTAATCACTTCTCCTTGCAGCGAACGGATGCCGCGGAGCCTGTGAAGTGCCCTTGCAACACATCTCCCGCCTCCCCGGAGCTGCTGTTCGACTGCGGGCGGACGTTCGTCGCCGCAGATGGAGTGCACGCTTCGTCCGGTAAGCTCGCCGTCCTCTTCTCCACTCGCCCATCTCTCCTGCTTTCAGGTCTCGTGTGTGAATCGAATCTGGGCGGTGAAGGCGCGTGCCCTCGGCCGCCGCAACGGACGTCGCCGTGCGACGGCAGGCGGCTTCTTCGCCCAAGCCCGTTCTGGAGCGGAAAAGTGAGTCCTCTTCTGAAAGCACGACTAATCGACGGCTTTCTTTTCAGACCGCCTCCTGCTGGCCTGCGACACGCACCCACTCACTCACTCACGACCGCCGGGCAGAAGGCGGCACGATCGACATTCCACCCTGCGTAGTGGTGTTCCGACCGCTTCCACGAACGAACGGCGCTGCTCCCGATGGATGAAATGGGAGCAGACGATCGTCGACGAGCCATGTCTTTTCTCCGTGAGTTCTCCTCGAAAGAAAGCATTGATCTCGCTCTCCTCTTCAGACTGTCCACTTTCCGTGCCGTGAGAACACTCGGTCGACAATCCCTCAAGTTCTTCTGCAGGTCGGCCGGGAGCGAGTGGGGGCGTAATTGGTCGGATTTCAGTGAGCAGATCGCGTCGATGGTGCGCTCGTTTCCTCTTGGGACGCTCAAGCCGACTGCTTTCGCCGTCCCACTGGTGAGTCTTCCACTCAAGCTCGAAGTCTCCACTCATCTCTCTTCTTCCAGGTGATCGATTGAGGCTGCGGCGGAAGCGAGTGTCACCGTCCAAGAGTGAGTCACGGAGGTAGCAGGCGAGTGGGCTTCGAGCCGAAAGGGACCTTCATGTTCCTCTCCTGTCCCAACACTTTCTGAGATCAGCGAGCACTGCAAGAAACAAGTTCTGACTCGTTCCGGTCTCCTGCAACTGGTTCGTTTGAATGAGCGCGAACGGTAGTGACCGTGGTCTTTCAGGCGTGTGCATCCTCCGTGTGGACGTCGACAAGAACTGTGCTCTCTGAACGGCCTCCGTTGTGCGCTCCAGGCTGCTAGCTGCTGTTGATTCGTCTTTCAAGCACCCGAACGGTAAGACCGCCACCTCCCTCCACTTCATTCCCGTCGTCTTCAGGAGGCAGACCGTTTGGAACGAAGTGAACTCTGAGAATGCACTCTCATTGATCTTTCACGCCTCTGCTCCCCGGCCGACCACGGGACGACTGTTCTCCTCTGCGTTCTGATTGGTGAGTCCTCCCCCTCATTAGAAGTTTATGATCTCTTTTTTCCACAGCGCGAACGATTACAAGGAGCTGAAGTTCGTGGAGACGTGCGCGGGTTGCCCAACAATGCAAGCACCGAATCGATTCCCTCTTTGTTGTTTGTTGATGAATTTTGTACGCGTCGAATAAACCAAGGCATGGGCAGAACGACTGATTTGTTTGAGGCGGGGAGCTCCGTCCACTCGCTCTCCAACCGAAACCATAAGGAGCACTCACCACCAAAGGGACGAGAAGCGAACTCCCGCCGCTGAGTTCCGAGCGTGAAGCATTGTCTGTTCTTGGTGGACAGAGAAGAGCGGGCGGAGGAGAGAGAAAGCGGGAGAGATCAAGCGAGTCAACGGACGATCGGACGGTTGGTGGTTGCCAGCGCTTGTTGTAAACAACCAGAAGAAGCCGCTTGTCCGTCCTCTTTTCGACTGTTTCGATCGGTGGCCGCCCTCGTCGACGTCCCATGGCGACGATGCACGCAACCGAATGCTTGCCGAACTGCCCAATGCCCGCTAATTCGTCAGTGAGTTCGTACGAGTAAAAAGGGAACACCCTGACGGCTTCTATTCGATGTGGTTTGGCTCTGACTGCTGATCGAGCAACGAGCGAAACGGAACTTCTTTCGCTTGCACCTGTCCGACACGCGAGCAAAACTTCCCATTTACTTCATCCATCACTTACGAACAGATACAAACGATAGACAACAGAACAAACACTACCGGGACTACTGAAGGACGAGGCCGCCGTACACGTACGGGTCCTGATGCCACCAGGCGGTTTGAAAGAACTCGGTCTTGATGACGTTCGCGGGACTGTTGCCGTTCACGAGCTGCTCGTTGCCGAACGGCGGCAGCGACTCCTGGTCGACCGTCCGGCTGAGCAGCAACGGATCACACGCGGCCCGAAACTTGCACACTTGCGGGACCTGAACTCGAAGAAGAGACGAATGAGTGGGAGGAAGAAGGAACTCACGCCCGGACGGTTGAACTGGACCTCGTTCGTCTCGTACAGCTGCAGCGGGACGAAGTTGGGCGGCGTGAACTTCCCGTAAATCACCTCTTCGTCTGAACGGGCGAAATTCTGGAGAGAAGGACGAGGAGAACTCACAATACAGGCGGTAGCGAAACATGGCCTCGAGGACGCGCACGGGGTACTCGAAACGGAAGTCGGCCGTCTTGAACGGCATCAGGTCCAGCATGCTCGGCTGCCCGTCCACCAGCCATTGCACCGCCCCGGCGTCCATTTTGACGCTCACGCGCTGCGCTGCAACGGACGGGAGTGAGCGGAAGGCGGGAGGAGTGGATGAACCCGTGAAACACGCAAAGAACTCGGGCACCGAGATGCCGCACTTTTCCAGGGCGCCGGCCAGCGCGGGCATCAGGTAGGGCCCGTCGCGGAAGACCCAGAAGCCGTTCTCGTCCTCTGCAAACGGCGATCAACCGAAAAAAAAAAGGAAGGAGGGGACTCACTGCGGATCTGCACGCCCGGGTCGCCCACCGTCTCGTTCATGATCGTCACGAGCATGTCGTTGGCGAACATCTCGGCGAACATGTTGACCTTCTCCGTCGGCATCCCGTCGAACATCGGCCACACGAAGAAGTCGACCAGCTCGCGCACCGCGGCGTACATGACGGGCAGATGGCTGCAAGAGCGGGCTGTTGGGAGGCTGTCGGGGGGGATCACGTCCGGGGTTCGCATTTAGAGCAAAATAACAAGGAATGGTGAGATATTTCGTTTATTTCTGCCCCGAATTCCTAGCAGGAGGGAGCGGCGGCCGAGCGAGAAGGGCGTTCTGGGTGGTCCCCTTTGTTCTTCCCGCGCAAGACATGCCGCTGTGGTCAGGTGGGATGGACTTCGATAGAACTTTGGTTTAATCATCAACTACGAGTAGGATCAAACTGAAGTTCTATCGTGGGCCAAAAGTTGCAGCGGGAAATGAGGTCAAATGGGGAAGGGGACCAGCGGGGGATAGATTGAGCGCGTTTGATAGATCATAATTCATGCTTGCAGTGAGGATCAAGACGTCAACGAAAGAGAAAACAGACGATATTCGCAGCCGACTCCTCCGCCCGCCCGATCGGGACGACTGCCGACCGGCGGCGGAGGGCCGGCCGAAATTCGGGCGCCTTTTGGCCGCCGACAATCCGGGCGGGAGCCTTCCGTGTTCGGTGCGGGGTTTTCGGCGAGGCGGCGAGATTCGTTCATGCTAGGGGGTTTCCACTCGCTTGTTCAACACGTTGATGATGAAGTGAACTGCAGTCAACACTGAAGTCAGAAACGAGCGGAAGAAGCTGCAAATCCGACGGGTTATTCACGGCCACTTTGTTGATTGCATCGTGCCGAAATTGCGCAATCGGCGGGCAGAAAGTCGTGAGGAAGCGGTCGGGCGATCAATCCGTCCTTCTGCCCGCCGCTCGTGCGGTCGCCCCCTCCGGCTCCCCTTCATTCCGCCTCCCCGCATTTCTGCCGGGCGAGCGGTCGACCCGCCCGGATTTTGGGGCTCATCAACGAGTGCACGAACACGAACGTCTTCTTTGTGAGGTTCTCTCGTGTTCATCAGCTCGTTCATCCCCGCTCTCGTTCCAGACCGCCGGATCGACGGGCGGCGCCTCGCCGCTGCCGATCGCCCGCCGACCTCTTCGATCCCGCTGCGGGCCACTCCCAGTGACTGACTCAAGGACTAGACGGTAAGAACCTTCAGCCTTCTTTCGGCCATCATTGTGGCTGCTTTCAGGTCGCTCTGTCGCCCACTCCGGCACAAGGATCGTCCGTCCCCCAATCAAGGCCCGTGTTTCTGCCCAACGTCCTTCTGATGAGCGAGTGGAGGAAGACGAGCAGAAGATCGCACGTCCGTTACGCCGTGAGTGTCAGCAAAAGTGCGGGACTAATCGTCTTGTTTCAGCCGCTCTCCAAACACTCCGTCGACGATCCCTCGAAGGACAGTGTGAAACGCCTTCCAGAACGTGTGGGAATGAAGGCCCTCGTTGATCTTGGGAACAGCGACGCGGGCAACGAGCAAGTCGCCTCTTCGTCGTCCAATCGGTGAGTTCCGTTCGCTCTCCCGCCCACTCGGAGACTAACGAGGTCTCTTTAAGAGACGTGCACACTGCCGGCTTTCGACCATGAGGCGGTGGGAGAAGAAGCAGGAGGCGCTTGCAAGACCCCGCGGGTGAGCTCTCCGTCCTTTCCCTTCTTCACACTCCTTGGAGGCGGAAGCACCCCGCCCACTCTTCGCTAATCGTGTGGCGAGGCCGAAGTGGGCAAGACTTCAACGAACAAACGGTAAGGAACGCCGGTTCTTACCTTCCCTCACTCATTAGCTCTTGTTCCAGAACTCGGCGCTGGGACGTGCGCGACGTTCGGGTCCACTTGGGCAAGAACCGCAAAAGGGGTTGTGGCCGTGAGTTCTCGTCTGCAAGAAAGCAGCCACTTTTATTTGCAGGTCTGCGACGGAAACGATCTTCGACTACCACGCCCGCTTTCTTCTCCGGCGTGGTGAGTTCATGCTGCTCGCCTGGGCAACGGAATGCTGCTCGTGGTGGGCGGGCAGTGTCTGCATTGTGGCAAGCAGGCGGTTCGTGAGTCCTCCCCCACTTCATCCCATTCGTAGCAGCTGTAGGATGGACGGCCGACTTCTGCTGCGGGCGGTCGTCTCCGCATCGGTGAGTTCAACATCCCGACTTGTTCACCCGCTTCCAGGCCTCGTTTGTGACTCGAATCGCCGGCGGCGGGAGTGAGTGGGATGAACGCCGACCAGCAGGCTCAAGTTCGTTAGAAGAAATGAACAAGGCGGCCCGATCGGCGCTCACTTCCGACCGCCCGTCGGTGGGGGGCGGCCGGCCGTTCGGCTCGTCGCTCCGAGTCGACGGGCGGCTTCTTCGGCCTTCTCCTCTTCGCTTCTGCTCGTGCTCTCCAACGAGTTGTCCGCTGGCCTGCGAACGTTCCCAGTTGGAGCAATCAAGGAGACGTACTGGATTCAGGTGAGTTTTGCCCCTCCTCTCCTGTATTCACCCTCTGCTTTCAGCTCGAGCGTGCGAAGGCGGCGCACTTCAAGGAGCAAGTCCGCCCTTTTGTTGCTGCGAACTGGTGAGTTCGTCGTCATCGGTGGGGACTCGCTTGTCGATCGCTTCAGTTGCGAGCGCAACCGGGGAGAAGAACGCGACAAGCACCTCGGTGCGCGCTCCGGCCGGAAATGACCCGACCTTGCGCTTGATGCGAGCAGCCGACGATCGAGATGGCAAGCACTCCGTCGGACGACCGGCTACTTTTCGGTGAGTTCACTTCCTCCTTCCGCTCACCAGCAGCAATCGGTCGTTCCAGGGCGTGCGAAGCGGTCGCTTCCTCCATTGTCCGCCCATTGCGCTGCGGCATTTCGCCCGGCTCTTGTGGCGATGGTGAGTAACGTGGACGAGCAAGCACTTCGCCGGCAGCGGTTGGATCCTCTTCTGTCCCGTTTCCTAACTCACACCTCTTCGTTCAGGCCCAACTGCCGGCCACTCCGCGGGGGAGGCGCACCCGGCCGCGCGATCCTGCGAGCAGCGACCCTTCCGGACTACAAGCCGCCTGTTCTCGGCGTTCGAATGGTGAGTGCGGGCTTCTCTCCGCTCGTTCACTCTCCGCCTTTCAGATCCGTCCGATGGGCGAGACGATGAACGAGCAAGCCGCCCACTGGATTCCTTCGACTCTTGAAGTGCGAAGAGACGATCGCCGCGTTCGCAAGCAGTCCTTCGCTAAGCGGCAGTCGTCCTCTGCAAATGAAGTCGCATTGGTCTTGAGAACGACGACTACTACCACAACCAAGTCGTCTTCTCTCGGCGTCCAAGTGGTGAGTCCTCCACTCGAGCGCGAAGTCGTCACTCGTCGTCCTCTCCTTCCAGCGATCGATCGAGACTGCGACCAGCGGCAGCTACGCGTTCCACCTGAGGGCATTGCCTGGCGGAGAAGGCGATCGCGCCGGTCGTTCGATGGACTGCGCCCGGATTCGTCGTCTGATTGTGCGGACTACGAGGCCTGTCCGGAGCAAGTGATCTTTCGAATAAACTCTGTTGTGGAAGAGCTTCATTTGACTCAGGAAAGGAAAAGCAGCGTGCACACGGCAAACAACAGTAACCCATCCTCGTTCAATCGGTTGGAATCCCACCTTCTGCCGTCCCCGATCGCTGACGGACGATACTATCTAGTAATCTGCTGAGTTTCGATTACCAAGATTGGTGTCGGCTGTCAGTGAACGGAGCGATGCGTAGGGGAGAAAAATAGGATTGAAACGAGTGGCCGCGAGCTCCAATGCAGAGAAGAGTGGCCGCCTCGCGTTGTGAACCGACTGCCCGCCTCTCTCGATTGTTTTGATCAACCGCCAGTAAAGCGGAAGTGATTCAACCGCCGCCTCTTTAACGAGAACGGGAGATCTGTCTCGAACATGCAGTTTGCGGTTCGTGCCGCAGGTTGACTTCGATCTGTCGACGATGCGTGTTCATTCAAGCAAAAGGGCGACTCCCTGGTATCTGAAGCGCCAAGCTCACCCGACGAGGCGAAGAAACGGCCGTCTTGTCCACTCCAGCCCCCATCTGTCGCCGCAGATTTCGACCGCCGACCCGCTCGACCGTCGCTCCGTTCGATTCAGCAGTCCGAGCAAAGCGGGTGGCCGAAAGGGGCTGGTGGAACAAGAAGCGCGTTGCAACCAACACCTTCCGATTGCGTTGACGGAATTTGCACGACGGCCGGCGGGTACAGAAGGTGGTCGGGAAGCGGCACTCGGTCAGTCCGCTCGCCTGTTCTCCTGCCGCTCCGCTCCCCTTCTCTCGCTCCTTCCGTCGCCCATCCGCAGGATCGGCTGTTCCGCAGAACTGCCGGGCCGAAGGGCACGTGCACTTCGCGAGTCTCCCGTTCCTACCAATCCGCTTTCCCCGTTCCGATCGGCCGCGCGTCTACCGGCTTGTTCGCGCCTTCTGCTCGCTGCTTACCTTACCGTTTCTGGCCCCGTTTGTGAATCGAATCGTCGGCCGTCGTTCAAACGGGCGGAAGAAACAGCAGCAGCGGATGGAGGGTGGAGCGTGAGGCCGCGAGTTTTCAAGGGGTCCTGCTTGAAGTGAGCGCCCTCAAAGATCACCGCTACAGCTTCTTTCAGACTGCCCTCCAAACCCCCCGTCGACGATCCCTGCGATGTCTGCTTTCTTCGATTTGCGGCGCCCCGCTGGTCAGCGAGCCAAGAACTCCCGAGCTGGTCGAGCGAGCTGGCGGTAGTGACTGGGCCGATCCCAGCGTGCGGACTTCATGAAGTGCGACCTCCGACTGGAGGCGCGTTGGTGTCTCACGCCGATCGTCCACTGCCGCTTTTTTTCTGACCGCCAACTGGTGAGCTCCGTTCCCCTTCTGGGGCTGCCCTCACTCACCTCCGCGCCAATTGCAGGACTGTGATCAACGCCGTCGTTCGTCCGCTTGAAGAACTTCGGACACTGGGAGAACACGAACGAGGAGGAGGCAAGCGCCGCTCGGCGTTCCTTGGTAATCCTGACAGCTCTCCCGCTCACTCCTCTCGATTTTCTTGGTTTCAGGACTCGTCTGTGGATCGAATCTGCGGCCTCGGGTCGGCATCCGCCCGGGACGGGAGCGAAGCTCAAAAGCCGCTTCGCGGATCGCCGCCCACTTGAAGCTGCCTGTCGTGGGTGAGTTCTCTCATCCAGCAAGCAGCGACTAATCGTTCTTCTATGCAGTGAACGAGACTCCCGGCCAGCCATCAACGACGACCCCACGGCGCGTCCTCGAGCAACCCCCGAATGTGCTCTCATTGATCTTTAGAGTAAAGGCACGACGAAAGAGACGTTCAATCGGTGAGTGCGTCTGCTGGAAGCTCGTTTCATCTCCGCCCTCGTTGCAGTCGGCTATTCGAAGAGAATTTGGGAGGCGATGTTCGACGAAACGACAAGGCTCTGAACTGGGCACTTCATATGAGTGCAGCTGGGAAACATTCCATTGTGTCCTTGCGTATCCACCACTTGTCCAATCAATAAACAGCAGTAGTGCAGGATGGGTGGACTGAAGGCAGGAAGGCACCGACCACTCCGCGGAGGAAGCCGCCGCCCGCAGTGCGCGAAGGGCAGGCGGCAGGTCGCGCCGCTTTCGGCTTGGCGATCGGAGATTTCCGCCGAAATAAAATACTTGCTCGTCCATTTCGGCAGTTCCGTGTGCTCCATTCGAAAGAGCGGATTTTATTCTTATTTTTGGAGGAAATCTCTCGCGAAAACTCGCCCGCATTCCATTGATCGACTGATTTCGCTCTTACGCGCTGCGTGGGGTCGACTCCGCCCAGCGGCGTCCTTGCTGCAGAATCCGCGGCTTTTCGCCGAAGAAGCGGTCTATTCGGACGGGAATTCGATCCAACGATGGCCGAATCGCCGGAAGTCGCTTCCCGGGCGGAGACCGTCGAGCCAGAGGGCGGCGAGCGCGAGTCGGAGCTGGTCGTGCTGTTCGGCGAGGAGTACGCGGCCACCGAGCCCCTGGACAACCCGCTAGCCGTCAAACACCAATTGCAGAGTGAGTTCGCCCTCTTCGTTTGTTTGATCGTCTCTTGCTTGCAGACGTCCAGAATGTGCTCCTGTTCGAGGACATCGACGAGCAGTTCGACCAGGCGCTTTTCGCGTTGGAATCGGAGCCCGAGCTCGTCCGCGACGCCCGGCTGCAAATCGAAGCGGTGGAGGTGCTCGGCAAAAGTGAGTGCTTTCGCGGATTCTCGTCGATTTGTGCCTCCGTTTAGTGCTCATGAAGTTCCACGAGCAGCAGCTGGTGCCGTTTTTCGGCGCCGGGCAGGAGTTCCCGGACGAGAGGCGCAAATTCTTCTTCCTCAAGCTGCTCTTTTTCCTCTGCCGCTGTGTGGGGCGCGTGGAGCGGGCTTTGAAGGGGCGCCTGAAGGACGTGTGCGCGGACGAGAGCAGTCGGCGGCCGGACGAGGAGCTCGAGCTGGCCAACGCGTGGTACATGGTCCGCCCCAAGCAGCGCAAGTGGCTGGAGACCCTGCGCGAGGTCCTCCGCTGCGAGCCCGGCCGTCCGGTGGAGGGCGCAAGGACCGTGATGGAGGCCGTCTTCAGCGAGCCGCCCGCCGAACACCCCGACGATTTGGACGGCGAGAAGACGGCCGACCGCCGGCGCTACGAAAAGATCCTCGAGTTCGCCTCCATTCGTCTGATTCCTCGATAGCCGTCTGTTTGCAGCGTAATCCTTGCGGTCCTTATCGACGGACTGCGGCCGCTGGAGATCGTCGCCAACCCGGCGTTCAAGACCCTCCACAAGCTCTACTTCGGCGTGCTGCTCTCCCTCGCCACTGAGCACGGCCATGCGACCCGTGAGTCCGCCTCATTCCGCTCCTTTTTTATCGCCGTCTTTCCAGAGGTGGCATCGCAGCTGCTGCACCTGGCCGCCGAGCAGGAGGCCCTCATTAAGAACAAGAACTTCGTGTTCGTCGATCTCATCTGCCAGGTGCACAAGGAGGCGGCCGCCTGCGAGCCGCTCCTCGCCGCCCTGCTCAAGTGCGCGCTCAAGGAGGTGCAAGAGAAGGCGTCGCAGATGTTGATCGCGCGCCTGGCGGAGAAGCAGCCGGACGTGCTCTACGCCCACCTGCCGAAGCTGCTGCCCGCGCTGCGCAAGAAGCTCCCGGCGCTGGACGGCCTCCCCGTCATCGGCTCCCTCGTCCGCAACTGCCTCTTCCAGTGCGACACGGTGGAGAAGTTCAACGAGCGGGAGACGCTCCTGCTGATCGTTTGGGTGAGTGCGGGAGATCGGAGTAAATTCCGCTCTTTGTTCGCAGGACCGGATCCATGACGACACCTCGACCGTTTGCGCGCGGGCGCTCAACCTGTGGCGGCAGTTCTTCGAGAAGGGCGTCGTGCCCGTCCACTGGCTGCTGAGCCCGCTGATGCACGACGCCTTCGAGTGCATGGCGGAGAGCAGCTACAAGAATGTGCGCACGGCGGCCGTCGGCCTGCTCTGCCAGATGGCGGCGACGAAGCCTTTCGGCGAGCACGTGAGTCCCGCCTTCCTGCCTTCTCATCATTGTTTCTCTGCTTCAGCTGAACGCCGACGAGCTGTTCAAGCAGCTGGTCGCGACGAACGAGAAGGCCGAAGCCAAGATCTACGCGAGGAGCACCGCCCAATGCCGCGAACTCGACCAGGAGAAGACGACGGCCATTTGGACGCAGCTCGTGGATCGCCTGAAGGCGGCGGACGGGATGCGGCCGCCGAAGGTGCCCCCGAAGAAGGCGGACCTCCCCGAACTCAAGACGGAGGCCGAGCGGGAGCTCCTGCTCGACGAGATCACCGACACGTTCGCCCGCATGGAGACGGAGAACGGCGCGACGAACGGCGACCCCGACTGGAAGACGCCCAAGGAGCTGCTCGCCACCCAGCTGAAGGCCGTCGATCCCCAGCTGTCCGCCAAGATCTCGGAGGCTTTCGAGCACTACGAGTGGAACGGGGAGAAGAACTACCTGGCCAACGCCTACTCCAAAGGATTCATGAGTCTGTGAGTTCCTCCCGCCACTCACTCCCGCATTTCATTCTTCTTTTCTGCAGGCGATTCCCGCAAGTCGCCCTCGATCTGATCTGGTCGGACGACCTCGAGCTCGCGTGCTCGAAGTTTCTCGACTACGTGCTGGAGAACGAGTTCATTCGAATCGACAAGTGAGCGGCTTCCTTTCTTCGTTAGAACTCGCCTTTTTCTGCAGGGATCGTCACCGCAGAGGTCGTCGACAAACTCTACCACTTTGCCCTCGAAATCCTCAACGGTAAGCAAGGAAGACTCTCCAGCGCACTCCTTCCTCGCTTAATTTCAGCGCGAGCAGCCGAGGAGCAGGTGATGGTGAAGAGTGCGCCGAGAGGCAGTCAGCAACGGCACGACGTCGAGTTCTTCTACCGCCGCCTGATCGTGAGCAGAAGGAAGTCGAAGACAATCAAGCACTCGAGCCTTGCAGCTCGCCCTCCACCACGCGCTGGACTGGGAGCAGGGCCTTCCGATCCTGAGTCACGCCATCCCCGAGACGAGTGCCGACGAGCTGCCGCGTCTGCTGGAGCTCCTGAAGCTGCTCTACGGGCTGCGAGTGCGCAAGACCCACGTGTACGTGCAGAAGGCCACCGAGTTGGGCTGGCTGCTCGACAGCACGATCCAGAAGGCGCTCGGGGACATGCTGAAGGACATCTTCTACGCGCCGCCGCCCCCGGACGGGTGTGTTCGGCCGACATTCGGGTGTTCAACAGTTCTCTTCGTTCAGGGACGAGACGCGGGCGGCGGAGGAGACGACCAAGAACCTCATCCGCTTCATGAAGGAAGTGAGCCCCTGCTATCGGCACTCCGTCAGCCAGGCCCTCACCGTCATGTTCAAAGTGCACCCCCTCACGCGGACCCTCTTCTTCGTGCTGGAGCCCCACTGCACGACGAAGCCGGACGACGCGGAGAAGCCCTACTTCGCGGCCCAGGTGCTGGAGTGCGCCGTGCGGGCGATGCCCGACCACTTCACCGGCCACCTGGAGCGGCTCGAAGGAAACCACGCGAGGGCGTCGTTCAAGGCCAAGGCGGCCTTGCTGCGCGTGTTCGTCGCCTACAACTCGCTGGAACTCACGCCCTTCCCGGCGGCCGACCGGCGCGTCTTCTACCCGATGAACAGCCCGCTGATCGAGCGCGTGCTCAAGAACCTCACGGAGGAGTTGGAAGTGAGCAACGAGCGCGAGTGGCGGCGCTACGCGGCCGAGGCGGTCCAGTTCGCCTTCACGTGCTGCCAGAATCCCCTCAACTTCTGCACGGCCGTCATGGACTTCATCTTCCGGCGCGGGCAAGTGCGCATGCGGAAGGTGCACAGCTGCCGGCAGATGAAGCACCTCTGCGATCAACTGCTGGCCGACTCGGTGAGCTCTCTCTTCCTTACCTGCTTGACTGCTCTCTTGCAGGGGGAGGATCCTGAAGCCCAGAAGCAGATGCTGGACAAGGCGGACGCGTTGTTCGCCGAGCAGTTCGGCTCTTCCGCGCCGAACGAAGAGCCCGCGGCGACCAGGACGCAGCACCGAAACGCATACGATGTGGAGGACATCGACTCCGAGAGCGAAGAGTACGCGCGCCTCGTGCCGACGCGCGTCCAGCCGGAACAGCTGGAGGAGGTGGGGAATTCCCGCATGGACGCCCTGATCACCCGCCGGCTGTTCGTGGCCGCCATCTGCGAGACGGAGAACCGCGTGCTGGAGTCCACCCTCCGCCGGCTGTTCTTCATGGGCGGGGAAATCCTCCTGCGGCTGTTCCACTTCTACGAGGAGGCCCTCCCCGCGGAGGTCACGCACCGGTTGGGCGCTGTGAGTGATCGCTTCCTTTCCTGTTGCAATCGTCGTGGATTGCAGGCGAACTTCCTGAAGAACGCGACGTTGTACGAGATCCAGACGCTCTATCGGCATCGGATGATCCAGTCGGGGCCCGAGTTCAAGCAGGCGGTCTTCGACAAGCGGGAGAAGCGGGCATTGACCAAAGTGGAGAAGCAGTCTCTTTTGCGCAAGGGGCTCTTTGACCGGCCCGAGCAGCAGGTTGAGGGAGGCACCGGTTTGTTCTCTCTTCCCGCTTCTTCCTCAGTCGCTCTCGTTCAGGAGTGACCGTGTGGGAGGAGTCTTTCCAGCTGACCTTCGAGGAGAACTTCTTCAAACCGAAGTCCCTCTTCGGCCGTCTGCTGCCCATGTGCGTCCTCCTTCCGGCCGCTTCTGTTGATCGCTCGCTCGTTTCAGCGTGTTTTCCGTCCTGCGCGCCGAACAGCACTACGCGCGCGCCACCGTCCACGCCGCCCGCCTCTGTTTGGGGAACATGATGCACGCGAAGTGAGTGGACGCGAGGAATGCTCCCTTTCACGTTCTTCTTGCAGCATCGTGGTCCTCCGCGAGTGGCACTCCGCCTTCTTCACGTTCCTCAAGGACCCGTCGGCCGAGTACCGCGAGGAGTACCTGATCCTCGCCTTCGGCTTCTTCTACCGCAACTCCAACGAGGTCGAGGGGCACACGAACGAGGTGCTCTCGATGTGAGTCCGGTCCCTTTCCCTCTCGCCTCACCGCTTCCTCTGCAGGCTGGAGGACGAGTCGCCGAAAGTCCGCTTGACGTGCTTCATCCTCATGTCCTTCCTGATCAAACAGCGCCTCTTGCTGTCGAGCGAGCGCCTCTCGTGGATGTCCCTCTGCTTGGTGGACGAGGACGAGGAGATCCGCAACCGCGCACGGGCCTTCTTCTTCCCCAAGGGGACGTGAGTCGGCTCTCTTTCCATCGAAGAACTCTGGTCGTGTTCAGCTTGTGATCGACATCTACAACCGCATCCTGCCGACCATCAACTTCCTGCACAAACGGAACACGCCCGTGCATCAGGTGGAGGAGATCCTCACCTTCCTCCTGCCGATCGTCTTCGAGAAGATCTCCCAGGCGAGCGAGAAGACCGGCCGCTACCGAGAACGCTTCTTCGACATCCTCCGACAACTCAAACCGTGAGCCCATCTCTTCCCTTTCTTCGTCAGCCGGGTGCCGTTCAGGGAGGACGACCTGATGGCCGCGTACATCTCGATCGGCCTGCGGGTGCTGTACGAGGGCCAAACGCAGACCTCGAAGGACTTGTTCCGGAAGCTCGTTGATAGGAGTTCGGCTCGTTCAGCCGCTTCTTGCACCACGACGTCGTGCACGACAGCTTCTCCCGCATCTGCGCCACCTTCCGCCCGTCGGCCACTCAGAAGGAGCTGCGGGAGAGGGAGATGAAGGTTTGGGTCCCCTTCGTTGCTCCTCGTTCATCACTCCGCCTTTCAGGAGATCGTCGAGTTCCAGCGGCGGATCGCCCGCGCCCACCCGCACTCGCGCGCCCGGGCCAGACACGCGCAGAAGCAGGCGGTTGCCGAGGACGTCCAGAAGCTCTGCCAGCAGGAGTTCATCGTCACGAAAGAGGAGCGGGCGGCCGAACTCGAACGGCAGCAGACGGAGCGACTCGAGCGGGAGGCCCAAGCGCGCGAGGCCGAGGAAGCCGCCGGTCGACGCGGGCAGCGGCAGAAACGAAAGGCGAAGACGAGGTAACCGCCCGCCTTTCTTCTTTCAACCGCTTCCATCTTTCAGCACTCGAACGGCCCCCAAGAAGCCGCGGGTGCACTTCGAGTCGGACGAGGACGTGGCCGAACGAACCGCCGACCGATCGGGACGAGGAACGACGAGGACGAAGAGGCGCCCACTTCCTCCAAGCGCCGCCGCAACCTCGACGAAAGTCGACGAGGAACTCGAAGCGCCGGCCGCAGTTGGCGACCAAGGCCATGAGCCGGCGGACGACCGCTGCGGACGACGACGACGAGGAGGACGAAGAGGAGGACGCAGGAAGAGTTGAGCGATTCGACCGCTCCCCAGCTGGCGACGAAGCGCATGCCTCCGCTGCAGCGAGGGGCTCGGATGCAAGCGACGCCTTTCGTCCAGCCGCCGCCGGCGAGGAAGCCCCGCACTGAAGCAGATGGCGTGCAAGCGAATCGATCCCACTCCGGCGGCCGAACTGGACGACGGCGAGCTGCCTTCCGACTAGCGACCAGGAACTCTCCACGGGAGCTCCAATTGAACGCGAGCCTCCACAATTGATCTTCACGTTCATTGTGATCTGTTTGTGCTTGAATCTCTTGCCTTTTCGTTGTCTGTTTGAAATAAATTGTTGTAATTGTCTTTCGACTCTTTTTGGGCATACGCCGAGTTCTGGTCGAAAAGCTACGACGAAACTGGTTGAGGCAGGAATTGGGCTGACAATGGAGGGGATCAGAAAGAAGAAGGGATTCGATTGTATCGATTCACGTTTATTTTTAATTCGCGTAACAATCGGGACCAAAATCAACAACCGACCAACGAACAAAAGGACTCCCTAACAAGAAAACAACGACCTAATTGAGGATCTCTTCTTCTCGGCGATCATTCCTTCGCTTGCGGCTTCTTCGGTTGCTTGTTGGCCGCGTTCCCGTTCTTGCTGTCGGCCGAGTTCTGCGGGTCGTCCACCATGTAGACGGGCGTTGCGTCCACGTCGAAGTACTGGAGGAGATCGAAGATCACTTCGATCACGATCAGCAGAATGATCATCCACTCGAGGAAGGAGGCCTGAAAGAATGGCAATCAGAAGCGATGCTCGCATTTTCACAGGGAACTCACGTGTCGGTGAGTGAGCATGTTGTCGATTATGTTCACAAGGTTCTGGCAATAGTCCAGCCGGCTGTTCAGATCGCTGAAAAGAAATGGAAATCGAACAAGCCGACGAGTGGAGGACTAACCGAAGCCGTTTGTCGATCACAAAGTAGCGCTTGGATTGTTTGTAGTGCTTCTCCAGGTCCTCGCGCTCCCAGTAGAAGTCGGCGTTCAGCAGGCCGCTGTCCAGGTTGATCGACTGGCGGAGGGCGGCGAATTCGCCCGTCCGCTTCAGCGTTTCGCGGCGCTTCCACGGGATCACGCCGCGCATCAGCGATTTCGTGGTCGCGTTCAGGGGCTCCGCGTACTCGTTCAACTGCCGCTCCCAAATGGCCACTTTCACTGCAAACACGCGAGAATGAGGGATGGTTGGGACGAGGAAAGACGAACCAGAAGCCGCGAGTCCTTGGGAGAGCGCGAAACGCGAGTGAAGACGTCCGTGTTGTGGCCGGTGGCGTCGTTCGACTCTTCGGTCAGCGTGATCAACTCGTTCTTGATCGAGACACGGGACCTGAACGGAGGAAATGTAAGAGAAAGAATGCTCGAACGAAACACCCACCCACTGCTGTACGTGAAGCTCATGTTCTCCGTTTCCTGTTGGATCAACGTCGGATTGTAGGGCTCGATCTCGAACTTGTGCAGGAATTCGATCAGCTGATCGACCTCCGGCCGCTCCATGTTCCACGAGACGATCACGCCGTCGCTGAAGACAAACGCGTCCTTGATCGCCTCCTTGAAGCGGTACTCCTCCCGCAGGGTGACGTGCAGAGTGTCTTCGTTGTCTGAACGCCCAACAGCCATCAATGACGAACAGAAGAAGGAAAGGAACTCACCGTCATCGACGAACGTGATTTGATAGAGCTGGAAGAGTTCCCTGTCGTCCACGATCCGGAACAGGTCAAAGGCCTCCGCCCGCGCAATGCCCAGCACTTGGGGCAAATCGCTCACTTGCTGGTTCTTGTAGATTTCGGCCAGCGAGCGGCGGCGGCGGTTCGCGCGGCGCGCGTTCGAAGTGACCAGCGGCGGAGTGATCAACGTCGTCTTGTTGGGTTGCGAGTGTGTGGAACGAACGGCCGTGAGAGCGGACGGAATTGGAGATCCCCAGAGAACGATCGGGAGCGGGAATGCCGCGAGGACGGTGGGAAGACGGAAGTGCGGGCCGTGATCAGGCGCCGCGCGGCCGGAAGAAGCCGGAGGAGCGGCATTCGCTTGTGAGAACCCGTAGAAGGAGGATCCGAACGAATTGGTGGAAACCCCAAACGGCTCTTGCATCAAGCGAGAAAAGCGGAATGCCAGAAGCGAGAGCGGGCGAGACGATCGCGGTGAAAACCCAGAACGCCGCCCCACTACCGTAGACGCGCCTGCTTCTTTCTGCTTGCATGGAGCTCTTGCGTGTTCTTGCAGACGATTGGAGTGACTACAATTGTGAAACGAACTGCACACCAATCGAACCTTGTCGATGGGAAAGGACAAGAAATTGAAAAGCTCGAGAGTTTTCATGTTTCCAATCAAGGAAGTCTCGCGATGAACGGTTCTGAATCCGATTGACTTGCCGACCTTTTCGGGCGACTTCATTCGAAACGTCTCGCTCGTACGTCAGTTTTCATTGCTTCTTTTGGACGATCGCGTGATTTCGTGCAGAAGACGGAAGGTTTGCCTGCCGAATTCAAAGGCCGCCCTGACCACACAGATTCGTTTGGAGTATCCGGTCCGTTTTTGGCCACTTCGGTCCCGCAAAGGATTGTATTCTGTTTTGATTGCTGCCGTTTTTCCTTGCTCGATTGGAATTGAGCGAGTTCCTTGATTTGCTTGGGGTTCGGTTGCTCTTTATTCTTTTGCTTCTTGAGCTCGAGGGAGCGGTAGCCAGGAGCGACCTAATTGACGTTTGCTGACATTTGAGAGGAGTTCACGGGTGTTCTTCGGGCGACCATCGTTCTCCACGACTTCGAATTCCGGGCGGGCGGGCGGGACGAAATTTTGCAGCAGCCTGCAAATGAATCACTGTCTCCAAAATGGACATTCCAACGAACAAAAGACGGCGAGGGAGGACGGGGGGCAGACAGGAAGGATAGGAGTGCGGAATCTTCGCGGCCGTTCCTCCGTGCAAAGGCGGGCATCGGGGATGCACGGGCGAACGATCCCGCTGCTCTCTATCGTGTGTGGCCCCTAATGGCGCTGAAACATTTGGCGCCGAGGGGGGGGCGGGCGGGCACTTTCGATCGACGAATTCGCAAAGTTGTTGTAAGAACTAACAACAAACTGAAAGCCGGAATGAAGGACGCGAGAAAGAAAGCCGGAAGAGGAAGAAAGAGCGAAAAGACGGCCGGCTTGTCGGAGGCCGCGCGTCTGCTGGTGTTCCCTTTCGGCTCCTCATCGCCGCTTCATTACGTTGATTGTCCGAAATTCTTATTCCATTAGTTGCGTCAATGTTCGGCGTTCTTTCTCCCTCGCTTCCTTCGCCGCCCGTGTTTGTTTTGTTCTTGACATGAGAGGAGGGCTTGTGAAAGCCCAATGACGCGTTCGATTGCTCGTTGTTTGCTCTTTTACTGCGAAAGTATTGTGCAAATGACACGGTTGTTTCGGGTTCATTCGATTACTAATCCACAAATGAGAATGCCGGCAAGATAAGAAGCTTGGAGGGGTTCGTGAGTTGCGTAAAATTAAACGAACTGAGCGGAAGTGCGGACCGGCCGGTCGACGAAACGGTCGCATGGAGTGTGGGAAAAGGTGATTCCGCACAGCCTCCAACAATCCCCGCATGCCGCTTCTTCTGTGCCGACACGCGTGTGTTTAATTCGACCAATTACATCCACTCCCTTTCCCTGCACTCGCTGTCTCTGCTGCTTTTCCACACGTTTTTGCGCTTGTTTTTCGCTCCTCAACCGGCTTGGAATTAAACTTTCGACTCGTTGAACGGCACGCGTTTACGTCGACGGCCCGGGCGGGCGGGTGGTCGTGTCGGCGGAGTGGAGCGGCGCGGCCTCCTTGGGACCTCAAACTTCAATTTGCTGGACGTCTTCGCCGTTTGATTCCGCGGACCGGATCGACGACGAAAGTTCGTACTCGTTAATCTGCCCCATCCGCCAATTGTACGCGTCGCTGTGGAGACCGCCGACCTTCCATCACATGCCCGGGCGTGTAAACACCGATTGGGGCACCTACAAACGGGCAATCTGGTCGGCCGATTGCTTCACTTTGGCCCGACCGCTCGGCCGCGCCGCCTATTTTCGGCTTCAAGTTCGTCCGCCTCGACCACCTGACCGCCCGTCGATTACGCAATTCATTCGTCGTGACACTTGAAGCGACACGCGGTCGCGTACCGTATTTTGATTCTCGGTCAAACGCTTCTCTGTCAAGATGATTGCCCTCCTTCAATCCGCCCATTTGTTTCTCGAAAGACCTCACAGAAGCGTTGACTTTTCATCTGTTCGTGAAACTTCTGTCTGCATTGTGCCCGCGGGTTTGTTCGCGATTCCTCAATTTGCGGCTGCATTTTGCGGATTATTCGGGAGCATTGTTTCGTGGACGAAAGCGTAGACCGTGCACTTTCTTCAGGGCCGACGGAAAGAAAGACCAATCGGAGCGGAGAACAAAGGCGGGCGGAAGGGGCGGCATATGCGGTAGTTGGAGGCCAGCAAAAAACCTCTGCGAACACCGAAAATGGACGTTTCGGAGGGCGAACACGCGTCCTACTCGCCCACGACTGATGAACGATCTGGATTCGCAACTACGCGAACGAATCCACGGATATCGCCTTCTATCTATTGCCAAAACAAGAGCGACGTCAACGTTCTGCGCGACCTCTATTGCGGCGACTTTCCCGTCAAACATCAGCGGTTTGTTTGACTCCTTGGCTGCAATCAACAGAGTCGTCATTGCTTGCAGAGCAGTGGAGCTGTTCGTTTGGGCGGCCTTCAGCGGGCTGATCGCCGTCGCACTGGTCGGGAACGTTACGGTCATGTGGATCATCGCCCATTGCAAAGTGAGTGACAGACAACGATCAGGCTGTTGAACCGACTGTTGTTCTAGACGATGCACAACAGCTTCAATTTGATGCTCTTCAACATTGCCCTGGCCGATTTCCTAATCGCCCTGCTGAACGTGGGAACCACGTGGACGTTTAATTTCTATTTCGATTGGTGGTACGGCGACTATTTTTGTCCGCTCAACCACTTCTTCGGCGTCGCCCCCACCTCGGCCTCCGTCTTTACGATGATGGTCGTTTCGCACGATCGGCAAGTGGCAACCGAGAGGAAGACCGTTCACTCTACTTCTTCTTTCAGCTGTGCGGCCATCGTGGATCCCTTGGGCAAGCGGGCGATGAGCAGGAAGCGGGCCTGCTTCCTGATCGTGCTTGATTTGGATGTTCGCGGGCCTGCTGAGCTTCCCGAACTTCGTGAACGCCCGTGTGGAGCCCAAGTACTCCTTACTCCCCACTGACGAGCGTCCTCAGCAAGCACCGCATTTGTTCGAACGATTTCCACTACAAATTTCTGTACGCTAATCCCAGACCAGAGAGCACGACCCTTTCCTCCCCGTTTTAGATACGACAACACTCTTTTCATCGTGCAGTACGCGATCCCGCTCTTGGTTTTCACGGGCACGTACGTGCGCATTCTGCTCGCCTTTCGGAACATCAAATTCCCGAGCGCCTCGCGGGTGACCATCTCGCGGAATCACATGCGGGACAAGAGAAAGGTGGGCGTCATTCTTTGCTCATCTCTCATCTTCTTTGGTTGCAGGCGATTAAAATGCTCGGGCTTCGTCGTGATCATCTTTATGGTCTCCTGGCTGCCTTATCAGATTTATCACATCTTAAGTGATTTCTTCATGAAGAACGCGCTCGTCGGCGTGTACACGTACCTCGTGTTCTACTTTCTTGCGATGACTGCGAGTGCCGTTAACCCAATCGTGTATTTCTGTTTCAATCACCGCTTTCGATTGGGCTTCAAATACGTGTTCCGATTCCTTCCGTTCGTCAATTTCGCCAACTGTGATCACAACGAGATGTTCGGCGATCTGTCGCGAAGCGCGATGCTCTCCGTTCGGATGCGGCAGGTGCAAGGGCCCTACGCCCGGCTCGCCGCTCCATCCGAAATCCTCGTCGCCCACGCACAACCGCCCCCACTCGCCGACCTCCGCCACCAGTTTGACGTTGAATTGATCTCCTCTATGTTCCCCTGCTTGTTCGTTACATTCCGGCAATCAAACTGTACGCTCCATTACGGGAAATTCATTCAGAAGGGTATGAAGCGGCATTGTTGTACATTTCGACGAATAAATCAAGAAGATTCTGTCCTTTCGAAGCAAAAGCTGATGAGTTGCGCGAAAGATGATTTACTTGGTGTGTTCCTTTACACAACGATCGATCATACACATTTTAAGTGGACACACACAAGAGAAGGTGAATCAGAAGTCAGAGGAGATGGACGCTGGGGATGGCGCTGGCGATGCCGCTGGCGCTGGCGCTGGCGTCCTCGTTGGCCGTGAAGTCGTCGAGCGAGCTCGGGCCCGCGTGGTGGACGATGTCGGCGGCCGTGCTGCCCAACTGGAACACTTCGGCGTCCTCGAAGAAGGGCTCCAGGACGAGCCTCGCCGCGGTAGTCGCCGGCCGGCAGCGCGCTCGTGTCCAGGTCGTCGAAGAACGGATGCTCCAGGATCTCGCGGCAGTTGATGCGCTTCGCCGGATCGTACATCAGCATCGACTGAAAGAGAACGAATCGACGGTCGAGCATCGAATGCGAGGACAACAAACCTGGAGCAGCTGGAGGCCGACCGGGCCCAGGTAGCGGAGCATCTTGTCCGGCAGCTTGTTGCCCGACCAGCGCGGGAACGAGGCCTTGTAGTCGGGCATCAGCTCGAACTCGGCCCACTCCTCGTCCGTCGGAGTGCCCATGATGCTGCAGAGAACGAATAATGATAGAGGGATTGACTGGAGGAAAACCCACCGGAAGATGCGGAACAGCTGGTCGATCTCCGAGTCGCCCTGGAATAGCGGCAGGTTGCGCGCCATCTCGGCCATGATGCAGCCGATCGACCACACGTCCAGGCCCATCGAGTAGCGCGCCGAGCCGAGCAGCACCTCCGGTGCGCGGTACCACAGCGTGACCACCTCGTGCGTGAGGGCGCGGACCGGAATGCCGATGGCGCGCTGAAAGATTGAACGAGTGAATCGAATTGAATTCAAGGGAAACTGACCGCCAGCCCGAAGTCCGCCAGTTTGATCGTGTTGGTCGCCACGTCGACCAGCAGGTTCTGCGGCTTCAGGTCGCGATGCAGCACGCGCCGCTGGTGGCAGTAGCACATTCCTTGGCAGATCTGAAAAGCGTTTGCAATCAAACACAACAGGGTGGGAGAAGAGGGAACTCGCCTGGTAGAGGAAGCTCTTCAGGATGGACTGCTCGAGACGATCGTCCCGACCGATGGCGTCCAGGAAGCGCTTGAGGTCCATGGTCAGGAACTCGAAGACCAAGTAGAGGCGGTTCTCCTGCATGATGACGTCCTGCAGGTCCACGATGTTCGGGTGGCGCAGCTCGAGGAGCATGGAGATCTCGCGGATGGCCGTCGACGGGACGCCCTCCTCCTCGTGCTCCAGGCCGGATCTTCTTCAGGGCGACCATCTCGTTCGTCTTCTTGTTGCGGCCCTTGTACACGACTCCGTACGTGCCTGAAAAGCGGGAAATTGGGGTGGATTGCACGCGGAAGAATCCAAGCACTCACCCTCGCCGATCTTGTCGAGCTTCAAGAAATCCGTGATGTCCGTCTCGGGCTGCATTTTGCGTCGTGTGCAGGCGTGCGGACTGATGCGGACTGATGGAGGAGCAGAGCGGAGATCCCAAATGGGAGGCCGGCGGAAGGGGACGCCGACCGCCCGAATTCGAACCGAACGAACGAATTCGCTGCGGGAGCGCCCGGCGGACGTCCGCTCGGCGTTCGGCTGCTGCTCGCGTGGACTCCGACTCGATTTCCGACCTTTACGGCCGGTGATTATGGTCGGAACCACGAACCGGCCAATCACCCGCAGCCAATCCCGCGCCGTTGCCAACCGCCTTAACAACCTCAACCAAAATTCGAAGGATATCGGTGAGTTTCCGGGAAATTGTTTGTTTTCATTGAATTCTTCGGTTTTCAGTGAGCGAAGCCCTCAGCAAAGTCGACATCCTCTCGGAGCGGGCGAAACAAACGACCGCCGAACTACTCGACTGTGAGTTCCCGATTCTTTTCCTCCGAATTCTTTCATTTTGTTGATTGTTTCAGCGCGACACAAGCAGCGAGTCAACCTCCTCCTCTACGCCCTCCGCGAGTCCCGGAACGACACGTGGCGCTACCCGTCCGTCGAAGAGATCGTCCGCAAGCCGAAGCCGTTCAAATGAGGGCCTTCATCACGGTCGGCACGACCAAATTCCACTCGCTCGTCCAGCGCGCCCTCTCCGCGGAAGTCCTCTCGCTTCTGCGGGAGTTGGGCTTCACGGAGGTCTCCATCCAAGCGGGCGACATGGAGCTGCAGCCGTTGATCGACGGACTGGAGGGCGGCGAGGTGATCAACAAGAGCGAGGAGGTGGTCAACATTCGCTGGCGGGATCTGAAGGTGAGTCCCCGTCCTTCACATCGTTCTTTACATTGTTCGCTGTTCAGATCCGCCTTCGTCGTTTCTACCCGTCGCTCGAGCGGGAGATGCGCGACGCCGACCTGATCGTCGGGCACGGCGGCGCGGGCACGTGCATGGAGGCGTTGGCGCTGAAGAAGCCGCTGGTCGTGGTCGTCAACTCGGCCCTCATGTCCAACCACCAGAGCGAACTGGCCGACCGTCTCGCCCGCGACCACCACTGCTTGGTGGCCAGCAGTGCTGAGAAGCTGGTGGACGCGCTGCGTGATCCCGCCCTCATGACTCCCGCTCCGTTCCCGCCGCCCGCCGGGTCCTCCGTCTTCAGTCAATTCCTTTCCGATGTCCTCGACTTCTAGTCACTCCTTCACGTTTTGTTCACTTTGTTTTCTCTCTCACGGCTCGCAGAAGTAAACCTCTCTTGGTGTACGTCTAGAGCGACCGTTTGCTTGGGGAGGAGGATAAGGAAAATGGAGAAAGCGTGAAGTGTTGGTCGACAGTCAACAGAAGCGGAAGCCGATTCCATCCGGAAGGAGACCAATCCTCTTGCGGGATTCTGAATCCGCACGCACCGTCCATCGTTTATTCTTCGCGTCCACTGCCTAAAATAAATCGCTTTCCCATCGAGCAGCCCCACAAATCGTTCCATTGCCGATCGGTTGCTGTTCGCCAACTGCATCCTACTTGATTGTCGACTCGAAGTTCTCGATTAGCCTCATCGTTTGGCTTCAACAGCCATTAACGAGGTGTGTGGACAGCGAGCGAGAAAAGAAATGGACGGAGAACACTCGTCGCCGGTCATCTCGTGCGATCCGATTTTTTGGACCTCACGCGTCGCATAAGCGGATTTTGCACTGGCGACTTTAAAATTTATTATCTCCAGATGGAGGTCGAATTCGAACGACGGGACTTGCAGTTCGGCATTCTGGGCGTCTTAAGGATTCGATCGATGTGCATTTCGACCGGAAATTCGGAGGTCGAAAAACACCCCTTTTTCTTTCCGCCGTTTGCGGGCGAGCCGCTCGCTCGGGTGGCGATTTTTCGGACCTCACGCATCGCTTAACTCGGGCGGCAATCCTCGCGGTTTCCGTCGGGTTTTCCGCATTCGGGAGTGATGGAAAACAACGCGAATCACCCGTCGACCGTCCTCCCGAACACTCCGGCCGGCATGCAAGTCGGCCAGCGGCTCCAACACGCAGCGGGGCCGCAGCCAAACCGAGAGCGCCGTCAGTTTGGCCAGCGGGATCGGCGAAACGACGCTTGATCTCTCGTACCGGTTCGTTTAAGTGGCTTTTCTCTCGTGCGTGATCCCCTTCGTTCAGCAACCGCCTCTACCAACTGTTCGCGGCCATCGACAAAGAATTCGAGGCCCTCTATTTGGAGAACTATAATTGTTCTGCCTCTTTAATTCTTCCGACTTTATTCGTTTCTTTCAGTGAAACTTCGCTTGGGCCAAAATCCGGAGCTTCCGTTGGGCGAAACGTTCAAGTTCAACGATAACTCGAGCCTCTTCTTCAACGAACTCAATCAGAAGTTGTCGGGCAAGAAAAGTGAGTGGATTTTCCGCCGTTGCCTTCTGATTTACTCGCTTTGCAGCTTACCTCCAGCAAAGGCAAAAATGGAAGTCCGCTTTGAGGGGGCCGCCCGGTCGATTGGTCACGAGCCTGAAGAGCGGAACGTCCGTGGACTCTTCCAAGAGCCGCCGTGTTCGCTCCTTCGGCGGCCATTTGGACGCCGTGTTCCACCTTGCTGCGTGCAGCTTCTACGGGCCGAATGGCCGGACGGTGTTCGGGACGGCGAGTGCAGGTACCTTTCTTCTATTTCTCATTTATTCTTTTCGTCGTTCTTCAGATCAAACCGCTCGGATCTTTTGCCCGTCGTCTGGCGACTGCTTCCTCCACTACCAGGGGCACAACGGAGCGGTCAACTCGATTGCCCTGCGTGCTGAATCCTCCATCAACGATCAGTTCGTGGCCCTGACCGCGAGCGGCGACCGGACCGTCCATTTGTGGCGGGGATCGCTGGCGGACTCCAATTCGGGCATGCCGAACAGCAGCGAAGACGATTTGGACGCGACCTCCGAGAAGATCAACGACGTGGACGACGAGAACTTCACGCGCATCCCGCTGAACCTTCGGCAGCCCAGCCAGACCTTCAGCGGGCACTCCGATGCTGTGGTTGGAGCGGAGTTCTTGGCCGGCGGCGAGCAGGTGCGTCTCTTGACTCCTGCTCCACTCCACGCGACCTCCGTTTAGATCATCTCCGTCTCGTGGGACAAGACGGGCCACATCTACGACGTGGAGAAGGACATCGTGCTGAACGTGCTCACCGGCCACGAGGCCGAGCTCACTTTCTGCTCTTCGCATCGGACGAGCAAAATCGTTGCGACGAGCAGCCAAGACTGCACCTTCCGCCTCTGGGATCTGCGTGAAGCGATCCAATCGGTTGCCGTCTTCCAGGGCCACAATGCGTAAGTTTGCTTCCATTAAGGAACCTTCTTATTGTCCCTTTTTTAGGTCCGTCAATTCGGTGGTCTTCGCCTCCCATCACATCATTTCGAGCAACGAGGACCGCACTGTGAAGGTGGGTAATACCTTCTTGATTTATAGACGAACGTCGAGCTTCCTTCAGGTGTGGGATCTCCGCAACATGCGCACGCCCAAGTCTTCTGCTCGTTTTGAAAGCGGAGTGAACCGAGTGGGCACCTCGGCAAAGCACGACCTCGTCGTTGTGCCATTGGACAATCGGCACACGTACATCATCGATCTGAACGGAAACCGGGTGGGTCGTTTGCATCGGAGCAACGTAAGAGACGGAAGGGAGGAACGAGGAATAATGCGAACGTTTAGGGTCACTCGTCGTTGGTGAGCGCGGCCATCTGGTTGGACGAGGTGGAGTCCTCCATGAACATCCTGACGGCCGGCATCGACAAGGCGGTGTTCGGCTGGTGGTTCGGCTCGCCGCCCAAGAACTGAGCGGACGGCAGCGAGACGCCCAACACTTTCGCTCCGCCCGTATCGTCGTCCACGATCTCCGTCCTCTAACGTCTTCCGAGTTGAGCTCCGCGTGGAAGAACGCGGCCAATTGTGCGCGGAGCGTTGCGAGCGGCGAAGTCGGGCCCGAAGATCTCGACGCGGGAGGTCGTTGGGGTCGTCGGACGGGGCATTCGGACTGCTCATCTCGCTCGTTCCCGCTTCCTCCTTTCTTCTCATTGTGATCCGATATTCTGCCGACGAACATTCCACTCGTTGTCGCCCCTCACTTTCCTCCCGCCATTCCCGCTCCTCCTTCTCGATTGAAGTCTGAAATTACCGCGGTCACTACTTATCCGATTTCTTGTGCGAAATAAAGAGATTACGTTTGGACAAGCGGCTGCTCACCTCCGCATTCGCTCGCAGTTTCTCCATCAACTCCTCGCAGTTGTTGGCCTCGTGTCGGAAGGAGTGCTTGTTGGCCAGATTGAGGGCGGAATTCAAGGAAGTTCTGGGCTTCTTGCACGTTCCCGACTTCCGAAAAGGAGTGAGCAGCGATCAGGTTGCAGCGGGTCTTCCGCAATGGGGCAGCAGCGGGATCCTCGGCGATCCGTCGGGCGTAGGCGATCGCTTCCTGGTGGCTGCCTAGCCGAAGGAAGCATTTGGCCAGCTTCTCGACACACGCCTCCAGACATCGAGCGTACGGGAGTTGTGTCCAGATGTCCAGACATTGCTGGTAGTACGTGAGAGCCTCGTTGTGGTCGGCCAGTCGAAAGAAGAGTTCGCCCAGCCGGTAGCACAGCTCCGCTTCTTCGTTCACCAGCTGGGCTTCCTGGACGAGCATCAGCGCCTTCTCGTACTCGATCAAGGCGGACTCGTGATCTCCGGCCGAAACCAGGTAGTCGGCGTGATCCCAACGGACGAGCCACTCCAGCGAAATGTCCTTCTCCTCGGCAACCAGCAAGAGTTGTTTGTTCAAGTAAGATCTTCGTAGTTCCTGCAATTAATTTTGTTGACTTTTGAACCTCACACGAACTGCCGCCTCACTTCTTCGCCGCTGCTTCGAAAGAAGTTCACGAGATTCGAGTAGGCGGTGATCATCAGCGCGGGAATCTGCAGGACTTTAGCGAGTTCCGCTTGCCGCGAGAATGCCCGCCGAGCGGCGTCCACTGGATCGAAACGCCAAGAGAAGATGGCCGAGCAGTCCGTAGGCGTGTGGAAGAAGAACGGAGAACGAATCAAGTAACTCCGTGCTTTGGGCCAGCAGCAGGCGGAGGATCGTTTGAGCGGAGCGCAGAGCTTTCGGCCTGAGGAAGAAAGCAGTATTCAATCGAATAAGTGAGCAACTTGCATTTGATTCGAGTAAGCGTAGTAGTTGACGAGAACAGAAAGGACGCAGAGATGCAATTCGACCAAATCCTGTTCGTTCTGGTCCAACGCGGCCACCTGCTTGACCGCAAGCGAGATTTTTCGATGGACATCCGCCCACTTGTGCAGCGATTGGTAGGCCAAGTGCGGTCGTCGCGTAGGTCCAGGCAGACTAAAGTCAACTGCGGTGATTAAAAGAAAGAAGAGACCAATAACCAACCAATTCACTTGACGAGAACAACAGTTTGGACAACTCGGCCGACTCCAGGGCGGACAGGGCGGCCGTCGGTTTGTTCATGAAAACGTAACAACGACACCGATTGATGACCAGGATGGCCTCCGCTTTGAGGTCCTTCTCTCCGCACTGCAGTCGCTCCAAATGGACGAGGGCCAAGTGAGGCAATTGCTTAGAAGAAGAACTCGATCACTCGGCAAACGAGGAAACGAACCATCTGCATGCAACAACTCGCAATCCTCCACAACTCCTCTTTGTCGGCCGTCTTAGAAGCTTGCAGCAGAAGGTTGCAGGATTGGATCGAAGTTTCCGAGCAGGAACTCGTTGACCGCCTCTTCCACCGAGTTCATTCCCGTTTAGCGGCTCAGTCACCCCGTGATTCATCGACGAATAACCAGCAGCAACGGAATAACCGCAAAACAGAACCGTTCGTTTCTCCGGGGCTCCCGCCGACCGGACGACCTTCGAATCCGAGCGGAACTCCCGCAATTACGCCGCTCGCTATCGTAATTCCCGCGGCGACGGCGAGCAGTTCGGCGAGCTCCGTCTAATTTCTTGTTGGTTTGTTTTCGAATAAGCAGGTGATAAGCAAGGGAGAGAAGCTCTTCAGATGTCGACCCTTCTCCCACACATCAAGCAGTTCATTCGTAGTCAAAATCATGGACGTGAAATAATTTAGACACTCCAATGGGAGAGATGCTTTGAGCAATTTGGATGTCGAGAAGGAAGTAAGTCGAGTAATTGGATTCATGTACACGAGAAGATCGCCGGTTGTTGAGGAGGAGGTAGAATTCAATGATGGACTGTCCGCCGTTGTCCTCGGATCACGCTCGCCGTGCTCATGTCGCTGCAAAATGAAGAATGCGATCGGGGTCATTCGTTGATTGCTTGCCTGTTCTTGAAAATGGCCACTCCGATGGAAGACTGAAGCAATAATTGATTTCACTGGTCAAATGACTCGAATCCCCAAACCTTGAGCGACGTTCATCGAAACGGAGACCGAGTTGGAGGGCAGTTGGCGGACGGGGAAGTTCGAAGTCGCAAGTGATCAAGCGCGCATTGTTGCCCGTGCACATCTCGACGGAAGGTAGGGTGATGGACGGGCTAAACGAGGAGAAGGTCAAGACATTTCGAGCAGAAAGATCACTTCCAACACCTCGAAAAAGTGGAAAGAAACGCGAAAGACGAGCGAAAGGAGGTGGCCGGCGGGCTCTCTGGCCACAACCTTCGGCTCCCCTTGCCCGCCGACCCGCTCAGCTGATGCTCATATGACCGGACAAAAGGGATCTCCATCATTTTTTCGAAAGCCCCCGACTAGACGCCACGAGCCCGCCGAAAACACGAGCCGTTCGGCCGCCGGTCACGCTGATCTCCGAGAAGCAGCCGGCCGGACCGATCGTTGCGCTTTTGAGCCGGCGGGCAGAAAGGCGGGTGTTTTCGAAATGACGTGATTTTGACCCGAAAAGACGTCCACTTGATCGCTGACCTTCTTTTTAATCTGCTCGTGAATAGCCGACCGATTTCTGTTCAATCAATCTTTAATCCACAAACTCAAAATGACAACAAACGACTAGCGGTCGGATCAAACAAAGACGATCGTCGTTGAGGTAATTCCAAACAACTGACTATCTTAATAATGTCTGCGCGTTAACAAAACAACCAAATACAATCGAGTAAGCGAAATAAGTTAATCGTAGGAATCGGCAGCGGACGCGTTCAACGTGCTCATGATCTGGCCGTCGGCGAACTCGGGCGGGTGCTGGTCCTCGGCGGGCGGCACTTCCGTCGAGGCGGTCGAGGGCTGGACGTGATCGACGGGGCTGCTCGAAGTCGCCGCCTGTGGGACGGCGGCCGGCTGGAGCGGCGCCTTCGCCGTTCGGACGGGAACGCGGTGGGTGGCGCGCGCGGGAGCGAACGGCATCTTGAGCGGCGGCGGCTGCGCCTCGTAGTCCACGTGGACGGAGCGTTGGGGCCGCACGAAGTCCGGCTGGATGGTCATGAAGCGCTCGTTCGGCGCGTGCATCCCGTAGTCGCAGCGGATCTTCGGCAGGGGCTGCGCGTTCGTTTTGGCCGCCGCCGTCCGGATTTGCTCCGCCTGCTTCGCGTTGTTGAACTGGAAGGAGTTGTCTGAAAGAAGCCAAGTAATGAAAGCGAACGTGAACGACGGACTCGCTGAAAGAAGCGATCGCATCGTCGACGTCGGTCGATTCGATCGTGCGCGCGTCGCGATGCTCGGCGGCGACCTGGGCCTGGTCGAGCAGCTCGCTGGTCATCTGCTGCATGAACTCGTGCAGTTGGGTGACCACGTTCTTGTCCCACTTCTCCACGCCCTCCTTGACCAACAGCTCTTGCAGCTCGCGGTAGGCCGTCTGCTCGCCGCTCTTGCGCACTTCCTGCACTTGATTTGAGCGATGGGCCGCCTTCTGCTTCTGCCGGGAGTCCGCCAGCTGCTTCTGGTCGCGATTGTGGCTGCTGGGCGTCTTGGACGAACTCGTCGACTGGGCGGTCGTCTCGGTGCGCGGAGTGAGCGGAACGACCGGCGAGTCGGTGGTGGCGGGCGCGGAGATCGTGTCCTCGAAGACGGCCATCAGGTTCGAGTCGCCCGCATTCGAGGCGGAAGGCGAATCTTGCAGATTCATTCCTGAACAACGCAAAATAAGACGAGAGAAAAGGTTGGAATTCGATAGTGGTTGTCAAAAGAACAACGAGAATTCGGGTCAAACACACGTGGGATGGCAAGAATAGAAGTTTATCTCGTCTTCAGTAGAATTGATGTGTTCTCCGTTCAATAAACAAAACACAATAAGCTCGGTTCGATCAAAAACCGCGTACGAGAGTTAGCCGTGAAGCGGCCTGCTGAGCGATGAAATGCGTGTACTTCCAAGTAGAACAGCCGACTCGAGTGGAAGCCGAGTGGGTCGAGCAGGAAGCGGTTGAAGAGATTCACTCTGCAAACGGAAGTGGATGATTTGATTGGTTGTTAGAAGAACCCACTTGTTGGCAGTCAGCGAGCGAATGAAGTTGTAGTAGCCGGAGCGGACGGCGTGCGGCTCGATGATCACGTTGCCGATCACGATGCCCGTGGAAACCGAGTAGAGGAGGATGTTGCCGTACGGGATTGTTGGCAGGATTCCCTTCTCTTGCAGTCGGTAGTACGTTTGCTGAAGAAAGACGTTCGATTCCTCCGCTCCAGATTGAACTGACCTCTATTGCTTTCCAGAGGAGATACATCGCAATGGTCGTGTTCGGGTAGAAGACCATCGACAGCCCACTTGCTGCTCCCGCAATCGCAGCGGCCGTCGTCCTCTCCATCGGCTGAAGTCGGTTGATCGTGCAACGGACGGCCTGAACACGAGTATCAGAAAAATGAATAAGAGGAGATGAACGGACGTGGTAGATGAAAGGCATAAGGGCACAGAAGGCGGGCAGCGGAGGACGGACGAGTCGATCAGGAAACTTCGCCACTTTTTCGGGTCCTTGAGCACTCGCAGGGCGACGAGGCCGACGCTGACCAGCCCTCCACCGATGAGATTCCTGCCAGTCCGCTCAACCACCGAGCTCACGCACGAGTCCGGGTGTTCGCACCGGTCGCTCTTTGAGTAGTGAGTGCGGAGGTGCTGGAGGAGACGCCGGAGGACGGTCGGAAGAGTCGACAGGGTGGGGAGCGGAGATTGGCTTTCGTCGAGCACGTGCGTGTGTTTGAGAATTCCGTGGATGTCCGAGTAGCGTCCTTTCTCTTTGAAGTACATGAGCACCCCGAGAGCAACGGACAAAAGGAGGGCCTGCCCGTGCGGCAGGTTGCGGACGTAGCCGCGATTGCGGAGTTGCAGAAACACGCTTTCGGAGGCCTAAACCAAAGGATTTCTTCAAACAAGCAGCAAGAAGGGGGACGAACCAGATTGGTGAGGTAGAGGGTCAACATCCCCTGCCGCTTGGGTTCTTCCAGCAGAATCGCGATCAACGAACCGAAGAAGCCGGCCAAGTAGAAGGTGCCGAAGAAGTAGAAGCCGAACAGCTGCCTGCAAGCGATCGGGAGGGTGAACAGAAGGAATTGATTTAACAAACCGCAGTTTGCACGTGAAGTAGAGGTAAGGCGCCCATGTTGATGGTGATAAAGGCGGAGGATCGCATCGAAGCAAGGAGAATACTTTTCCACTTGAGTTTCTTCCCTTTGCTCAGCTTGATCAACGCCGTGATGCAGTAGAGCGTCCCGTAGGTCTTCATCGCGAACAGGAAGCTCAGCGGAACGGCCTCCATGATCGCCGCGAAGCAGCCGGGATTCCACACGTGCGTCACCTCCCGGCAGTCGCAGACGACCGTCGGGATGCTCAGCTGGTCGGCGATTTTGCTCAATACAGTCATCTAAACAACCTCTCAATTGAATAAGCGGGGAGGAAGTGCAAGATATCAATCGTCAGAACGACATCCAATCACCGCCTCATGTTCTGTTGCATTCGTTTACTGTACATGCGTTCACGTTCGGATTGAGGTGTTCGGTGCGCAGGTTTGATGTGTGCAGACAGACGGATGGAATAACTGGGGACAAAGTGAGAATAAGAAAGGCAAAGACCGATGTGATTCCAAGTGATTATGCTTTTGATTGAGTAAGGCCACAGACAACCGATGAAGTGAATGAATGCCACCTTAGAGACCGACAAATGCAAAAGAAGTACGGTCAAACGGAAAGGAAGAACCGGCAGAAAACCACTGGTGATTATGTTCGAATTGCACAACCGTAAAGCAGTAAAGGACATCGGGAGTAGAGGCGAAATATGCGTAGTTGAGGAGTGAAAAGAAATGTACAAACTGCGTAAGAAAGAACGGAATAGACGGATGAGTTTGATCCGCTTTCTCAATCAAAGGGTTCGTTCAGAAGTTCGGGCGATGCTTCTGGAATGCGCGTAAACGAATAAAAAGGTTGGTTGAAGTCGCTTCTTACGTTCCCGGTCTCTCCTGGTCGCTCGGCGAGTCCCGAGCTCGTCGATGTTTAGAAAGAACAGGAGGAAGATGATGACGACTACGCACGCGCCGGGAACGAACGTCATGATTGCTCGGTAGAACTTCATGCACGCCACGTGCGGGTCCTTCGCACTGGAATCGGATCCATTGGAAGGAAAGTGCGAGAAGAGGACTCACTCGCAAGTTGGATTAATCAACTCGATCACTTGATACGCCACTCCGTTCGAAAGTTTGTCCAGGAAACTCATCGCGCCGTAGACGAATGCTCCGGTCTCCTGCAGCACGGCCAATCGATTAAAAAGCAAGACAATCCACCCTCACGGTGTTCTTGTTGATCAACTGAGCGGTTGTTCCGAGTGAGGAGATCAGCAGTGTGGATTGAGCGGTGCCCATCAGAAGGGCGATCAAGTAGATGGAGAGGTGGTCGGTGGTGAAGTAGAAGAGGCCGCTGATGAGCACGCCCAAGACGGCCCCGAACATAAACAGCATCTGAAAGCAGAAAGGAATGAAGAAGTCGCTTGTAGAAAAGACAAACCTTTCGGTTCAACACCCGATTCACACACGACGAGCCCATGAGGCACGAGACGACGAACGAAGACGTGTACGAGAGCATCGGCAGAACGGCCACGTACGACTGGAGACGATCAAAGTTCGGGAAGTCGTGAAGAAGAATGAACGTACTTTGGGCATGTCGCGGGCGAGCGTGATGTAGAACGGGAAGTAAACTTGAGAGATGTTGATGAACAGGCGGCAGAACATGTACAACAGGGCGACCTGGAAGCTCGTAATCAATCCTGCTACCCCTCCTTCAGCTCCACTCACCAAATAGAAATTCCGCTCCGTAAACCAACACTTCCAGCGCATCTCGACGATCCGCGAGGTCTCCGTGCTCAACGAAATCCGCCGATCCACACACCGAACGGGCTCCTTGACCGAGAGGTAGAACGCAAGCACGACGACCAAGCCGACGCCCACGACACCGATGGAAATTTCCTAGAAGAAGCGGACGTCAAATGAAACGAAAGAAATGAGTACCTTGAAGAACCGCAGATCATTCGGCCCGATCGTCTTCTCGCCGTCGCCTCGCAGCAGCAGGTACATCGAAATGAAGACGGCGAGGTTTGCGATCACTCCGAACGCGTACCTTTAATCGAGAAGATGAGAGGGCAGTCCACGAAAGAGCTCACCGATAGGAATTCATGGAGACTCTCGTTGATGCACAGGAAGACAACTCGGGGATCATCGCCAAGTGAGAGATCTGCAAGCGAGAAAACGTTACAAAGGGATGTCAGCCAGGTGGGCTCACCTGCACGGATGCCCAACCGCATTGGAAAAGGAAGATGAAGGCTGCAAACCAGAGAATTTGCCACCATTCCGAGCGGCCGGCGAGAAACGAGCATCGGCCGAAGAAGATGAGCGGGAAGGAGGTGGACACCAGAATAGTGCCTGCAAACAAGCGAAATCCAAAGAAGAATTAACGAAACGAACAAACCGATCAAATGCCATGCCTTTCGCTTCCCGCATTTGAGCAGAAACTGGGGCAGCGTGCCCGCATCGCTCAGCAATCCGACCAGCGGCGTGCAGAGAGCGTCGGTGGCCTCAAACGATCGAATAAAAACAAGTGATCGAATCGAATGACTCACTTGTCCGATGAGCATCAGAAGACCCGCCCTCGAGAGCTCCGCAGCAGGACGACTTTCTCGAGATAGATCATGAGATAAGTGAACCACATGCTCGAGCAGAGATCGTTGTAAAAGTGGCCGATGGAATAGGCGAGCACTTGGAATTTGGGCATGTCGGCCGAGTTCCTCGATTGAGTCTGTAACTGGCAGAATAAAAACCGAAGAAAGATAAAAGAACTCACTTCTGACAACGAACTCGAATCGGAAGCCCGTTCGTCCATCGAATCCACGAACAATTCCGCCTGATCCTCGACGGGCACCAGCCGGCGGTGATCGTCGGGCGGCTGCCCGTCGTCTGCGTTCATCACCGTCTGAAACGAATCTAACTGAAGTGGACGAATTGAGAACGAAATCGAGAAGCGCGACGAATTTTCCAAATCGACGGGGGAGTTCGGAATCGCGAGAATAAACTCCGACGATCAGGACAAAACTCCAGCAGTTGACGTTGGGGTCCCTGATTGTTTATAAAATTTGTTCGATTGAAATTCTGACCCGATTCTGCTTCCGCCTTCTCCAGTCCCGCCCGCCCGACCACGCCATTCGAGTGCATGCAACCTGCGCACATCACTCAAACAGCAAGCTCTCGACGCCTTCAAGCGACAGCGGCGGTCAGCCGATAAAACGCCCGACTGGAGCGCCGTCGACTACGCGTCTTCTGCCGCCCTTACCACGCAGTTAGGCGTCTGATCGGCGATGTCCGCCGGTTGTTCCGAACGATCGAGCGAACAATTCGGTCGACTTCCACAGGGGATGGAACGGAAAAGCGACTTCTGATTCACGTGCGATCAATCCAACCCACTAATTCGTTTCAGTCATCCGAGAATCCCACCGAATTCATCGAGTATTGAGTTTAATGCGTGTTCTTTGCATTGTCGTCTTAAGCATAAGCACATCCACTATTATTAATGCTGACCAGCGAGAAAGAAGTGTGTAGGGGACAGAGAGCACTGTGTACACCTTTGCGAGCTTTACGGAAGAGAACAACTGCATTATGATGCTTGAGAGTGAGGGACGAGGCACGAGACAGAATGCGGGGTAATCACCAAACGGAAGAAAAAAGACACGCACAATCATTTGGAACTAAGAGTTGCGGGAGTAAAGGCAGCGTGTTTGTGACTAGTTTTAAGCAAGAGGCACTGGCGAATTGGAGACAAAGAATGAGGATCATGAAGCGCTAAGAGCGAAAATAGTTTGAGACGGGGGAAAGCGAGGAAAGAAGGTTAAGGCCTGTAGAATCCATCTAAAGCACACAGTTATGAGCGAATTCCCGTGCCGTCGACTGGATTTTCGCCTTGAAGATACGACCACTCCGGAAGACGAACGGGAACAGACGGGGATTGGAACAAAGGAGGGGAATGAGAACCACAGCCGCCCGATGTCGACATTCACGAGCAATCGGAGGGCGGGGCGGTCTAACCTAATCGAGAACACTTGCGGGAACTAAAGCACGATGAAATCAAAGCTCTTGGTAGACGAGGCCGTTCGTGTTGTTCGTGGCGGTCTTCGCGGGACTCGGGGCGGGCGGATCACTGCCGCCCAGCGCGTAGTAACGCTGCAGGTAGAACTCGGGCGTCAGGACCTCCCGCTCGGCCTGCCCGTACTTGGCGGGCAGTTGAAGTTGGACGAGCGAGCGGTAGTAGAGCTCCTTGTAGACGTCCGGTGTTTCCGGCTCGTAGACGGGCTCCGCGAGGTCCGTGCGAGGGAAGGCGTACGGATTCCGCACCAGGTAGGCGCCCTGTTCTCGGGGGTTCGGAATGAAGTGGGCCGGCGGTTCGGGAAGCGGCGCGTGGAACGGCGGGTTCGCGTAGACCATGTGCTGGTTGGCGTGCAGAGCGGCGGGATCGGCGAACGACGGCTGTGCGGGCTGGCCCGACGGGGCACTTGCAACTGAAGACGAGATGAAATGAATGATCGAACGGAATCGATGACTAACCGTAACGAATCTGCGGAGTGGTGGGTTGCGCGTAGCTGTAGACCGGCTGCGCGGCCACAACGGGATGCGAGACGCCGGCGGGCGTCCGGTAGTCCGGCTGGTAGGGTGGGACGTGCGCGGTGCCGTGCGTCGGCGTGGAGAAAGCGGTCGAGTTGGCGGGCCGAATGATTGCGGCTGGAGGGGAGAAGGCGGAAGACGAGGCGGGAGGCGGCCGATTGGTTTCGGCCGGCGGCGGTTGAGTGCTGGGCGTTTGAGCGGGATGAACGAAGCCTAAATCATGGGCGAAATAATTGACGAATCAAAACAGCCGACTAGTCAACACACCCGCTCTCGTTGACGGCGTGTGCGGAGAGGCGCTGGGCGTCGGGTAGGGCGACGTGCTCGTGCGTTGCGGCTGATTCGCTTTTCCTCCGCTCGCTTCGTCCTTGGGCACCGGCTCGTCCGGCGGTTTCTTCCCCTTCTTAACTTTCTTCTTCGAGGGGACGTACGCCAGATTTGGGTTCTTTTCGAGCGCCTGCAAGCGATAACACACGTACAAATGAGGAAAGAGCGAGCGGAATGAACTCACCTTTTTGTGCTTCATTGCACTTTTTCGTGCGATGACAAAGAAGGGCTTTTTCTCCTCCTCCGGCAGTTTCTTCCACATTTCGCCCATCTAAACGAAAGGAAATTAATCAGCGACAAGCGGCGGAAGTGCAAACGAACCGTCTTGCTGACTTCGTTCATCTTCAAGTGAGGATTCGCCTTCAGGATCCCGTCACGTGCGTGCCTCGTCCAGATCATGTACGCATTCAGCGGCCGCTTGATGTAGTAGCGGCTCGAATCAGCTGAAATCGATGCAGATGAGAATAAAAAGGTGGATGGGGTGGACGAACCGCCCGCACTGTTCAAGAATGCTGTTCTGCGGATGAGTTTCGAGAATGTCCTCGTCGATGTCCTCCTCCTTGCCCAAATCCGAAAAATCCGCCGGGCTCATTGCTGGAACGAAAGGAATCGGTAGGAAGGAAGGGAGGATTGAAGGCTCACGTCAACGAGGCGGTTTCCGTCAGGGGAGATCCGTGCAACGTGCCGTCCGCTTGAGATTCGTTGACGGACGAGCGGGAAACTTCGTCCGTCGTCGACAGGTTGGAAACCGCCGACTCGTTCTCGTTCGCGGACATTCTGGAGCAGACGGCCGCGCGAACGGACCTGCAAGCCACAAAGCGATAAAAACGTTGGACAAAGTGCACGAGAACGCGAGAGTCGCGGCTCGTCGAAAGCCATTTCCATTGCGGCGTCCATTCAAAAGCAGAAATGCAGACGAAATAATCCCGCATTGATTCGTTTAATAACCGCACAATTAATTCCACTGTCGATTATCGGAGGTGCAGGTGGAGTTTGTTCCTAACGATACACCTCAATCCATCACGAGACAAACAAGGAAAATGAATGAAACCGTTGAAATTTGTGAGAACAGAAGGAATCAGAAATAGAAAAGCAGAAAGTGTTAGAATCGTTCGGATTGAAGTACATCTTACTCGTATCCACTTTTACCGCACTACATCCAGCGAGGAAGCGACAAACCGCGTTGAATTACCGGTAAAAATTAATTTCCTGGCCGCTCGCCATCCGTTTGCACGGCCCCGCCGGCCGGGCGCCAGATGGGCGCGTCGACGGCTAATGCCCGCGCCGTCCAGTGCTCGCGGTTGGCCAGCGGAACCGCCCGTCGATCGGGGAAACCGCAGAGCGGCGGCCAAGCGAGCGGGACGCCCCTGACCGCCCGCCCGCCAGACACCCGATCCGCGGCCGGGGCGACGGAGCGCAGAAATACGCGCCGAGCAAATCGGTGCGGCACGCGTCGTTTGTTTTTCGACCGCAAAGGTCGCGAATGTTTTGTTGTAAAGGAACAAAAGCGGAGATGAATAATCGCTGATAATAACGGATCGCTGGACGAATGGATAGAGCAGCAAGAATCTATTTCTACGCAAAGTTTCTCCTTTCGTTCGGGAATGCGCGAGCAGTGAGCGGAAATGGAAATTGGTTTGAAGAGAAACATTTACGGACGATCGGCGAGTAAAAGTGGCGAGAATTCCGTCAAGTGGAACGAGCACACGAGCGAGGAAGCGAGCGAGCGCGCGCGCGAGTCGTCTGCAGAACGATCGAAACCAAGGCGACGAATCGAATTGAGTGCGGTGGGGGTGTGCAATTAGTCCCCATGTTCTCGACGAATGCCCGCACTGGACGGTGGCCCGGTAGAGAAGCGCAGATCTCCGACCGTTTACAAACCGCTTTCGCGGCGGCTTCGATCCACCCAGACGTGCCCAAATGCATTCGCGTACGGCGGCGGGCGGCGGCGGCGAGCGGCCGGCGGCAAAATCCGGAAACGCTCCGCCGTTTTCGCAACTCAGGCGCGTGCCACACGCCGCCCGGGCAGCCGAATCGTACGTTACGGCGCCGCACACAAGTGGACAAACGCAAGCCGCAGGCGGGCGGGCGGCGAGGAAAACCGCCGAAGCGCGCCGTCGACTGTAAGGTAACGCGCGACGGACGGTCGTCGGCGAACCGCCCTCCCTCGAACCGACCAGTCGGGCAGCTCATTGAGAAGCAAATCCCTCGCCCGATTCGTTCGCCGGACCCTCCCCACAAGCAGCCGATCACGAAGCGTGAACAAACGAAAAGCGGCACTCGTCTTCGAGGATGAGCGCAAACACGGCAATTAATCAAAGAAACATGCAGAAATGGGTAGACCAAAGTTGCAGAACGGAAATGTTAGAACTGCAATTGCATTGGAATAAGTGGGCCCTGCAATGCGGCCATTGCGCCCGGTATCGAGGGCCACGAACCGGCGAGCGGTGGGCGTCCCGCACCGACCGGTAGTCAGTGTTTGCATAGATGCGCAGGTCGCCCGATTGGCGGCAACATTCCCGCCGCATTGGCGGCCTCCGGCGGCCGACGACTGTTGCTGCACCAACGGGCCTTCCATCCGCTGATGACCAACGCCACTCAAACGGGATTGGCGACCGCCGGCGGCCGTCCGGCAAAAAAGAGCGGCGCCGCATTCCGCTCCAGGCCCTCCGACCTCCGTGTCTCGCGGACGCGCGCGTTCTAACCAACGCCCCGCTGCTGCATTTGGGGCCGGACACTCGCCGGTCGTTTCGCCCGTTGCCGCCAGCTTCGGCGGGCCGCAAACCGACGGACGGCACGGCCGTCGGCTAATCACGTTTGGCCGGGCCGCTCGTGTCGCCAATTCGCGAACCTCCGTCCAACAGAAGGCGTTGTCAAGTTCACATCGTATTTGCCCAGTGACGAACGGGGAAAACAGGAGGGGAAATGGAATTCACGGCCTCCTCCACGCATATCTACGAGAATTCTACCGTAGGGGACTTCCGGCGAGAATATCGAGCGAACACCATCAGAATGCAATGCTCGATTGAACCTTCGCCCGTTCGCTGATTGGATCTCGATCGGGCGGGAGGACGGCGAGCAGGCGCACGTTCGGGCGGCTTTCGGAATCCCCCTCGGCTTAGTCGACGGCGACGAGCCCACGGGCAACGAGGAGGGAGGAAGCGGTTGTCGTACGCTTTCCGCCGCCTCCCTCGTCTCTCCGATCCATCAGCCCCGCGCGACCATCGCCCACCGAGCGCGCAGCAGCCAGCCCGTCGGTGGGGCAGTTGACGAGCGGGTGCGAAGGGGCAATTAACGGGCGCGCGCGGCTGCTGCGCGGCGCAACATCCGAGAAGCCAACCGAAGCGCCCGCTGTTTCCATCGACCGAGCGGCGTGCCGGCGGCCGGCTTGGCCGATTTGCGGCGATAAAAACACGCCCGTCCGGCCGCCCATCAACGGCCGACCGAATGGCCGGCGGACACACGTGGATAACGAGCGACATTCCCCGCGTACAGTAATTTCTTGAAGGGGCACGTCATTTAAGTGATTAATTGTGAATGTTTGTTCCGTCTTCAGCTTGCTTCACGATTACAAAACAATTTATTCCACGAGCAAGCAAACAAATCCGCCCGCCACTCTACAACGAGCAGCCGGCCGACATCTCCGCAGGTTAATTGCCGCCTGCAAGTGGACAGAAGGAGAGATTTTGACCGCAATTTGCGGCAAAACATTCGAAAGATGAGAAGCGGAAAGAACAGCTCGGGGGTTACAAACAACAAGATTGCAGTTCAAGATTCGCATTTGGAATTCAACGGTGTAGACACGAGTTTTCGATTAGAATACAAGCCATTAAGAGCGCAATGAAATGAGTAGAGCAGAAGAACACTTGCGGATTCCGTTCGGAGAGAAGAATACCCAAAATATTCGACCAGGAACACGAAGGCGTTATGCGACCAGAATGAATGTGTGGACTAATGGAAGAAAATGCTTGAAGCAGTGAATAAGTTAGAACAACCGTATGAAAACACCACTCGCAGGAATCACAAGCATTGAGTAGAAGAGAAGGTGGACCTAAGGGGAAATCAGTCGGAGAATTGAAGCAGATGACCGAGGGCGATGTGCCCGTTCACCACGTGCACGTCGTTGATTGCGCAGAGGCCGAAGCGGTTGAACAGATTGATCCGATTCTCGTCACTCGACGGGACCATGGCGAAGAGGCCGTTGGACCCTGAAGAACGAACGATTGCAGGGACAGAAAGGACAGGATTCGTTTACCGTTCATCGCCAGCGTGGAGGCCGCGCTCTGGAACATGCGGCGGACCCACGCCGCCTCGGGTACGTGGTTCTTCCAGCGGATTTCCACGAAACTCGGGAAGCGGTTGAGAAACGAGTCGGGCAGGTTGAGCAGCGGCCACTTCTTCAGGTCCTCCGTGAACGCGTTCATTCGCTGCAAACGACAATCGATGATGGGGTGAAAGAAGAAAGAACCCACTTCTTCTGATTCGCCCAGCATGTTCGCGTACTTGTTCTTGAACTCGTTGTGCACGTAGTTTTTGATGTCGTCCATGGCGGCCGGAACGGAGAAGATGGCGGTGATCACGGCGAAAGTGGACGTCCGGCCGTCCTCGTCGATCTCGTCCACGCGGAAGTGATGGGGCGGCACTCCGCACTTAAAGTGGACGCCGAACACCCGCTCGAAAAAGAAGTCCGCCGGAGCGTTCGGATTCACGAGCTCGGCGAGTCGTTTCTCTTCCGGGAACGAGAAGTTCTCGTAGAAGTCGGTCTGCAATCGAAGCCTTGAGTGATCAAGGCATTTGTTGTGCGCTCACCGTGTTCACGTCCTCGTACACGAGCGGCTCGATTGGGATACGAAGAGATGGGCAGCGGGATGGGCGTCTTGCAGAGGAGCAGGTTGGCCACTTCGGGCGACGAGATGATCAGCTTTTGCATGTCGGAGAGCAGGCCGTTGCCGAAGGACCACGGCTCCACGTTCGGCATCCGGTTTCTCCACCAGCTGTCCACCGCTGCAAACGAACCAATTGGAGTAAGCAAAACAATCGAAGTGAACACTCACGACTCGGAAGAACGACCAGGTTGCCCGCCTGCATCCACTTGAGGATCGAACCCAAGATGGTGGTTGTCGCGTGGGCCTCGCTGATGTAAGGGAAGATTTCTTGCACGAGACTCTGCAATGAACACGGATGAAAGGAATTGGAATTAAAAAGAACTGAACAAACCCGATTTGGGGAGACGAGGAACCGACGGAAGAGCATTTCGAGGCGGGAACACACCGACTGGAAGATCTCAAAGCGGTTTTTCCACTCGTTCACGACCGAGGAGTCGGCCGAATCGCCTTGCCGGAGCACGTGCGCGTTCTTGTGCATCCACTGGAAGTCGTCCAGCAGGACGATGCCCCGCTCTCCGTAGTCGAAGGGCAGGTAGAACATGTCCACCAGCAGGGCCAATTGCTCGTGGTCGATCTTCCTGCAAAGAAACAACGAATAAGAAGAATAAAATCGAAAGAAATGAAACTCACCCGGTCTCCTTTCCGTCCTCCTCCATCGCCACCTTCGTCCGGCAGGTGGTTGTCCGAAGACTCGCGGGACGGCGGGATGCCGAGTTGAGTCGCCTTCTCCGGATCCACCGCCGCCTCGTGGTAGTTGGAGGAGAGCGAGTTGGCCGTCAGCTGGAAGTCGTCCTGCAAAGGAACAAGTAAAGTAAAATAAAGAAGAGGTACAAACGAACCTTCTCGTCCGCCCCGACCATGGCGGCCTCGTCGAACGGGTAGGCGGGTACCGTGATCGTCGTGGCGCTGCCCATGGCCGTCGTGTAGACGGGCTGCGGCGTCTCGGCCGTCTCCACCAGCTCGTTGCCCTCGCAGGTGCGGATGGTGGGCGGCGGGACGAAGACGTTGGTCTCGGGCGCGCTCTCGGCCAGCGGCGTCATCGTGCACTCGATCTGGCTGATGGGCGGGATGGCCGGCCCGGGACCCTGCTGGTACAGGTCGAGCCACTTGTCCAGGGCTTCGTTCAGCGCCCCGGTCGGGCTGTAGGATTTGCGAGTGGGGCACGGCCGTGAAGATCTTGGCCATCTCCTCCTCGATGATCGCCCGCGGACTGGACGTGGTCTCCATCTCGTCCTCGTCGTACTCGCTCTGATTCCAGACGGACATCGTGTACAGCGGGACGAAGTTGGCCTCGTATTTGCAGTTCGGGTTCAGGAGCATGCCGGAGATCTCGTTCTTCAGGTCCACTTCGCGTCCTTTGAAGGGGCCCAGGAAGACGCGGCGGGGGTCGTAGTCGTTCGCGTGCAGGTTGTCCCAAATCAGCGGCTTCCGACGAAGCACTTTGGCCACGCTGCGCGCGTGTTCGGAGGTCAATGTCGGCGAGACCACTTGGGAGCCTGAAGCAAGAAGAGTAATGCAAGGAAGAAATGCAGGAAAGGAGATGCTCACCCGTCCACATGATGTGAATGGGCGGCAGAAGGTTCTCGCCGAGCGTGTTCAGGTAGTCCGAAGACGAGAGGTCGGGCACCGCCCGGCGCTGCTGCAGTACTCCGTGGGGCAGAAGAAGAACATCTCCGACTCGATGTACGAGTAGACCGTGTTGGCGACGGAGAGCTGGGCGGCGACGAACGACGGGAATTTCTTCCGGTCGGCCTCGTTCATCGACGCTTCGATGTCGTCGAACAGAAGGGCGAAGGCGGTGCATCCCATGTCGCGCACCTGGGCCAACTTCTTTTGCACCGCCTCCACCTCCTTCTTGCTCGAGTAGATCATGTCGATACCGGGCGAGAGCGAGTAGACGAACACGACGTTGTTCTCTTTGGCCGACCGAATCAACGAGCGGAGGAGTTCTGCAAGTCAAAGGAAGAGGCAATGATCCTTGGAATGTGGTGGACGTACCGCTTTCCTCCTCGTTGTACAACGCCCGCCATTCGAATCGATGCTTCAGGTCGTCCTTCGGCGCGTACAGGTACCTACAAGCAAGCGAGAAGGTGCAGGAAAAGAAACGGATTCATTCGAACTCACGTATTCAATCCCAACGCCTTCATTCGCTCGAAGAGGTTCTTGCGCTGCTCTCGGTCGTCCAGGGCCGTCCGTAAAAGCCTGAACAAACGAAAGGTGAACACTATCATCCGCCCACTCACTCACCTTCGACCACGCCGCAGATGAAACGAGAGGAGTCCGGAGAATCGGACCTGCAAGTGGATGGATGAGGGAGAAGAACGAGGGAATTGGAGTGCGTACCCTTGCTCCTTGGGCATTTCTTCCATTTCAATTCCCATTTCTATTGGACCATGCGATCAGAACGCTGGGGATTCTCGATGGATTGCGGGTTCTGAAATTCGCGAACGATTGAGTCGGTTCCATCCAGTTTGATCTCGCTTTAGGCACGATTGGGATGAAACCAACACTACACGAATATTCGAGATAAAGAAGATCAGAATTCGGTTGTTTGTGAGAAGAAATCAGCGAAATCCCTTCGGTGAAAAAGAAAATATGGGCGCAGTGCCCGCCGATCGATTTGTCTGCCGCAGTCTTGCGAAACACCCACCCACTTGCTCGTTGTTCGCGAAGCGACCGGAAAGGCGAGAGAACGGGCACACTTCCAGCTTGCCATTTCCTTTCCAACAACTTCTTGGATTTTGGGGTCTTTTCTCAAAGTGGAGCAAACCAGCGTCTAGATTCCGCAATGATTGAAAAGCATTAGAGAGAAATCAAATGGAGCTAACTATTACTGGAAACGTTTGATGGAAACCGAGACATAGATTGTAAGTTTTTGTGCAAGGGAGCAGATGGCGAGAATCAGAAAGTGGAGCGAAGCGGGGATCGCCGAGGCTGAATGAAACAATCCGTAAAGATGATTATGCTCGTTCGTTTCTTGCCGCTTAAGCTTTGCGATCTACCTTCTTAGCGAGAGTTCGTTTCTTCACATCTGTTCGAATGGTAAACGATCAAAAGAATCTTCGGCCTTCCGCGATTCTAATGATTCACCCGGTGCATTCAACGCAAGAAGGGAACGGTTGTTCGAAGATAAAAAGAATTTCAAGTGACGATCAGGCACGATTTTTCGCCTTACTCCTTCAATGTCCGAAACCAGACGTACATTTGGCTGCAAGTTCGTTTTCCCTCGATTTTTAAAGATCGGAGTTGTCCGTATCAAACACGAGCCCTTGATTCCACGAATGAATCACACGCCTTCCACGAAAAGACGGGGCAAGGCAGGAAGACGAGCGGGAACTCCGCTCGGCAGTGGCAAGCCGCCCGCTCGCATTCGCCAGGGCGCAGTTCTCCTCGATTCACGTATTTGAAAATTGCACGACGATTTTAAAATTAATGGTGGGCGTTCGTTGGTCCCCTCAAAAATTTGATTGTGTTCATTCGATTATTCTTTTGGGGTCGGCTTCTCCGAGCAATCCGTCTCGTGTTTGTGGTTCCAGGGATCGAATTGATTTCTGGATGGAAAAGCGGAAAACGGGCGGATTTTTGCAGGATGCGCAGAATTGGGTCGATTTTTCGTGGATTTCGGATGAAAATCGAAGTGTTCGTTGCTCTTTCAGTCAAATCAGGAGGTAGGGGAAGCAAAATCCACCGCCAAGGTTGAGGAAATGGTTTTGATTGGGAAAATTCCGGGATATTCGGATTGGGGCCATAATTGGCGCCAATTTTCGAAATATTTCGGCGTTTCTTTTTTGGGGCCCGCCCGAAAGAAATTCACGCTTTTCAATTGATCGGGCGTTCTTACCCCAATTATTGCGCATTTGTTTGCCGAGAAGCGGATTGATTTACGGCTCGAATTAATTGGCGACGAATTTCAGGCCGCTCCTCCCGCGTTCTTCCCGCCCGAATGCGCTGGAGGAATGGAAGAGGGCGTTGAAGACCTGCTCGCTGACGAGTCGGCCTTCGGCTACGAGCAGTCCACGAGTTCGGCGGCCGGCTCGTCCTCCGAGTTCTACTCCACGTCCCGCCACTCCGGCTTCTCGTCCTCGAAGAGCCGTCCGAGATGCGCCCGCACCGCTCCCGTGGCGACATTGCCTGGGCTCCTCGCGGAAGTCCCACCATCGGTACAGCGACTCGCGGGCTCTCGACTCCCTCGCCAAACACTCCGAGGGTCACCTCAGGCAACGACGATACGAGGCGGTCAATCGGGGCCGCGAGGTGTGGAAGGGCGACTTCGAGCAGCGCTACGGCCGTGACCCCAACCAGCGGTGGTTCGAGATCGAGACGGACCTGATCAAAAGGGAAAAACTTCCGTACGCGCTCGTCAACGTTCTCGTTCCCGACGAGACGAAGAAGGACGCTTCGCCCGGCCGTCCCACCTACCGCACGTTGCGGCGGATCAACGGCGTCTGTCGGCACGATCCCAGCCACAACGTCCAGGAGGTCTCCGATCCCCGCGATCCACGCCGACGTCCCGACTGTCCCACTCGTTTGACGTGTCTTCGGTACCCGGTAATCCCCTTCTTTCTCTTCCGTTCGATAATCATCGCCGCCTGTCTTCAGATCAACGACTACGAGGCCCGAGCGCCCGCTCGTCGCGAAGTCGCCTTCATCGGACTAAACGACAACGTGCGCGAGGACTACCTTCGCGAATTCTGCTGGTTTGTTCGCAACAGAACGCTGTTCAAATGAATCGCCTCCGTTCGTTTCCAGCAAGGGCGGTCGCGAAGTGGTCCAACTGCACATCTACAAGCACCCGACGACCAAAAGCCACATGGGGAATGGCGCTCGTCGAGTTCAAGACCACCGACCAAACGATGGACTTCGTCAAGGAACGCGGTCAGAACCCGAAGGTCATGGGATTCCCGTCGCCCCTCTTCGTCGACACCCTCGGTTCGTTCTACTCGTTATTCTCTTTTGAATAACTTCACGATTTGCAGGCTTCTGGGTGACGGACGAGTACACTCGATTGACGGGAGAAGCGCCTTCGTTCAATCCCCGCCGTCGTCGCTACCTGACCAAAGAGGAGGGGCTCGAACGGGTGCGGAAACTTATCCGCAGGCAAAACGCGAAGGGTTTGTTCTGTCGATTTCACCTCCACTTTCATGTTCTTTCTACTTGCAGACAACGTGTTCGACAACTGTGCGCGGGAGGAAGCCGAAGTGGAGATCAAGCTGGAGGATCTTTCGGGCGAGAACAACGGCGAGGAGTTCGTGTACCAAGAAGCCGGCCGGTGAGTGATTGGAACTGATGATTCCGGATTGAACAAGACGCGAATTCAGGTGCTCGAACGCCCACCGGAATGCCCGCCCCGGGAACGGACTCGTCGATGTCGCGGAGCCCCTCGACCGCCTCCCTCGACGTGGGCGTGTACAACGACACGCCGCCGCTGACGGAGAAGCAGGAGAACGGGAATCCACACGCCGCCCCCTCGCGAACGGCCGCACAAGCACGAGGCCTCGCGTTCGCGGAACTCCGACTACAAACGGCGAGAATCCCGTTCGCACCGCAGCCGCCGCGAGCCCTCCAGAGATCGGAGCCGGCGGCAACGAGTCCAACGGTCGGCACTACCATTCGAGCGAGAAGAGTCGTCGGGATCGGTCGCGTTCTCCGCGCGGCGGACGGCACTCGAAGTCGCGCTACAGCTCGCACGATCGGGAACGCCGCTCTCTTCGCCGCTTTTCGCACCGCCACCGCCGGAGCCATCGGAAGCGGTCGGTTTCGTCGTCTTCCACGCGCTCCAACTCGTCCAGACGAGGGCCGGCGGTCTGCGCGGAGACGGACGGGCGGCAGCGGCGACAAGCGGCGTTCGGATCCGAAGAAGCGGCATCGAGTGAGTTCTCCACTCTGTTGCTTTCTCAAATGACCACTCATTTTTGTTCAGTCGCCGAGTCAAACGGCCGTTCAGTCGTCCAACTCCCACAACCTGTGCATGCAGCCGCCTCCGGCGCCCACCGACCTACACATTCCCTCGCCGGCCGCTAACGCCTCCCGTGCCGCCCGTCTACGCGCAAGTGACTCTGCAGCCCTCCACCTCCGCTCTGCCCACTTCCTCGCCCAAGAAGGACGTGCCGGCGATCCCGAAGGAGGCGCTGATCCAAGTGCCCCGACGGGAGCGGGAGTTGGGGCCCTTCAGCCTGGCGAGCATGAGCCAATGGACGGCCATGTTCAATCAAATGTACACGTACGGCTACTACGACGGTCAGTTCCTTTCGTTTCTGCTTGCACGTGTTGACGTTTGCTTGTTCCAGAGAACGCCCAGTTCCTCCTACCCACCGTTCGCATGCACTTGGATTACATGTGCTCGTTCATCATCATGGAGCCCTTCACGGAGACCGCCCCGCCGCCGCCCGACCGCAAAGGACGCTCGCTTGACCGCCATCTCCGATGCGAAGACCAAACTGCGGACGGATCTCCTCGTGAACCTGAACGCCAACATCCTCCAACGCATCGAAACGCACCTTCACAAGGAGATCGACCGTCTGCAGGCCGAGTACGAGGAGAATCAGCGGAAGGAGAGCGCGATGCGGTCGAAGATCAAGCGGGAGGAGCCGAAGCAGATCTTCGACTTCGACGAGCAGTTCCGCAACACGTCGGGCATGGGAACAAAGTCGGTCTTCGGTTCGAACGTGAGTGGCTCCTTTCTGATTGTTGCGTGGTTAAAAGGCGGGTGATTTCAGTGGCATTCGGAGCGGATCATGACGACCAAGAAGATCCCGAAGAAGAACACGGCGCATCCCCAGAAGCCCGAAGTGGCCGCGCGGAGGTCCGTGGAGGCGAGCCCCGCCTTCACGCCGGCCATCAGCCGCTCGGCCTCGCGCCTCTCCATTTCTTCCGATGCGGGCTCCACGCACACGTCTTCTCGCGATCGAACCGAGTCCTCGTCCGTCATTTCGGCGGCCAGCGTCGTCGAGACGGGCACTCAGAAGTCGTCGGTCAGCAACGGGACGACCGGCAAGACGAGTGGGACCTCGACCGGGACGACCAACAGCTCGAGCCACTCGCCCGCCCGCCCCCACGGCCTGAGTGAGGTCACGGCGGAGGATCAGTTCGCCATCGACGAGGCCCTTCGGCCGCAAGACCCAACGCGTCGACTACTACGAGGACAGCAGCTCGAGTGCGGCCGGGGACTCCGATTGGGCCGAGCAAAACGGAATCGAGGACGAGTTGGTGGGCAAAAAGAAGAGTGAGGGCCCCTTCTTCATTCCTGATCATCGACCCTTTGCCTCCTTTCAGAGCAAAAGCATTCGCACAAGCGGAAGCTCTCGACCGGCGTGAAGAAGGAGGCGAATCCGGAGCCCGTGAAGACGAAGAAGCGGAAGCTTTCGGTCGAGAAGATCGTCGAGGTGAAGGAGGAGCCCGTTTCGGACTCCGAGAACTCGCAACCCGAAGTGATCACCGAGCAGCCCACGCCCGATGTGGTCGAAGCGAAGAGCCTCTCGCCCGTTGAAGTCGTGCCGCCGCCGCCGGTCGAGGTTCGCGAGGCGATCCTGGACGTGAAGCCGGAGATCCCGCCCGAAGTCCCGGTGGTTGCGCCCAAGAAGCCGAAGAAACCGCGGCCGCCGCCCAAGAAGAAGGAGGTTGTTGTGGTGAGTCCATTGATGCTCGAGGGCCTTCTGATCATGGCCGCCAGTTGCAGGAACCCCGCCGGAGCCGCTGGTCGTCGATCCCCGCTTGCGAACATCTCCTTCCATCCGCGAAATCCGATCGAAAATGCTCGCAATCTGATAGCCGTGAGTTCTTTCCGATTCTCGCCCATCGTTGACTTCGTTTTGTTCAGCCGATGGACGACGAGGATGCGCGCTACGCGATGGCTTACGGCTCGAAGCTGAAGATCACGACCACCATCCAGCTCGCCGACAACGAAGATCCAGTCGGCAGTGCGTTTTCAACGATCCCTTTGCGGCCACCGCAAACGACCCGCCCATCCCCGCCGACCACCCGATCGTGGCCGAGGGATGCGCGCGAATGCGGCCGTGGGTGCCCGGCGCCCCGAAGGTCTACTGCAGGGAGCAGCTGGTGCGCGTTGGGCGGATCGAAGTCAACCCGAAGGTGAGCTTCTCGTTCTCTTCTTCTGTTGGAACACTTCTTGCTTCAGGACCAGCAAGCGGCCCGCAATCGGCAGGAGAAGCGGCGGGAGATGCGATCGCTACAGCGAAATCTCCCGACAGTTTCGGAGTCGCCGCTGATTCGGCAGAATCAAATGAAGGTGGGTGGCCTCCTTCGAACTTCTTACGTGCACTCGTTCCATTCGTTCAGTTCCGCGAGAAGATGCTGAAGTTCGCCCGCTCGAGCATCCACGGCTGGGGTCTCTTCACGCTGGAGGACATCGCCCCGAACGACATGATCATCGAGTACGTGGGCGAGATCATCCGGTCGACCGTTGCGGACGCGCGAGAGGTCAACTACACGAAGCTGGGCATTGGCTCTTCCTATCTGTTCCGAATGGACGAGGACTTCGTAAAGCGCCCCCTTTCTCTTGTCTCTCTGCTATTTCCTCTGCTACGTTTTCCAGGTGATCGACGCGACGAAGAAGGGCAACATCGCCCGCTTCATCAACCACTCTTGCAATCCGAACTGCTACGCGCGGGTGCTCTCGCTGAACAAGGCCGACCCGAAGACCATCTGCATTTACGCGAAGCGGTTCATCAGCAAGGGCGAGGAGATCACCTACGACTACAAGTTCCCGCTGGAGGACGAAAAGATCCGTTGCTTCTGCGGTGCGGACAATTGCCGTCGGTACCTCAATTGATTGTTTCCATCCAACGCTCATTGTTTATTTTCGTGTCTATGTTGTTCATTTTAAGCGGTCTTTCTTTTTTGATTAACGTTCTTTGTAACCGTTTACGTTTGCCGTCGGTAGGTTTGGATTGTTGTACGCTGATTGCAATTTATTTTCTTTTGATTGGACCAAATGAAGTCGGGTTATGCGTCGTCTACTTCTTGCTGCTTTGATTCCAATTACGCTCGTCCTTCGATTGCAATGGCCACCCACCTTCTTCCTTTTCTGGCTGGCCAGAGGGCCTTTGGTCGAGAAATTCCACTACGACTTCTTTCATTCAGATTTGAACGCAAAGCAAAACCGCCCGCTTTAAGTTCTTCGTTGTTACTCCGCTCTTCCTCCTCACACCCCCACAAACGGTCTCGGATTTCGGTCAATGCGCACGATCTTTCCCGCTCCCTCGTTTTTTTTGAACAAACTGCGAATTCCACGATTGCGAATTGATTGTTACCCTTCCTTTTTCTTTTGACTGCCACCAATTGCTTTTGTTTGATTGTTGTTGATTGTGAGCCTGTTTGTGCATTTGGGCGATGCGAAGACGGCTTGCATTCCGCCTCTTCCATTGGTTGACTCTTGGATTCGTTGGTCACGGGTGTCGTCTTCATTCAAGGACTTAATTGTTTCGATGTACGCGAGATAAACAAAAGCAGTGATCCGAACGAGTGGACGATGGGGAAGAAAGCAATGGGATCAAGAACAGACACCCAAGTAGTCGAAACGTCTTCCTGCTCGCTTTTCACTCGCCTTCTTCCCGCACAGCACAAATTGCAGTGGAAAGAAGCGAGGCGACGAAGGGAGGGAAGGCAAGGTCATTTCGGTCAGTCGGGGGCGCTTGGTCGACGTTTAATTTTGACCGGCAGGTTCAGCTACATCGCTTGCTTTCGGTTCGCGGAACGGCGGAGTGGACGACCGAAGTGAGCTGTTTTTTTCTCACTGATTACCTCTTCCATTCTGGTCCTCATAATAGTTCTTCTTATTCGAATGATTTCAGTTGCCGATCATGCGGAGCTGCGTGCACAGCGCAATCTTGTGCTGCTCCCTTTTCTTCCTCTTCGCTTCGAGTGCATTCGGCGAAGAGGCGGAAGAGGCGAAGAAACTTCCCGAATGCCCGTACATCGACCCTGCAAAAGACGTGCAGAAATGGAAGGATTTCGATCGAAAATCCTGCAACGTCAGCCTCTTCAAGCCGGCGGAGGAGAGCGAAGAGTTCAAGATCTACCAGTGGGGAAGTGATAGCTTCAGCTTCAACTCGTACGTGAGCGACAAAATCGGGCCGTTCCGCGAAATCCCCGTCACGTACCACAAGAAGTGAGCAACTCGAATGAAATTAATGGCCACTAATCGCTTGTTCGCTTTTAGTTGCGAGAACCTCACGTACTCCGATTTGAAGCTGAAGGCTTCCATCCTCATTATCTACCACAACGAGGCCTTCTCCGTCCTTATTCGCATGATCACGGGGATTTTCGAGCGAACGCCGTCCGAATTGTTGCACGAGATCATCCTCTACGACGATGCGAGCGTGGAGGAGCACGTGATTGAGCCCCGACTGAAGGAATACGCCCAACTGGCCGGCTGGACTAAACTGAAGTTCGTGCGGAATCCCAAACGGCAGGGATTGATTCGAGCAAAGGTCGTTCGGAAAGAAGGCGGAGGTTCACTTGAGGATTGCTTCAGGTGTTGGCCGCCCGGGAGGCCACCGCCGATGTGATCGTGTTCTTGGATTCGCATTGCGAAGTGAACAAACGATGGCTGGAGCCCCTGCTGCAGACGATTCAAGGCAACCGGAACACGTGCGTGCTCTTCGTTTCCTTGTGCGATCACTCCTTGAATGTTCTTTAGAATTGTTCTCCCAATCGTCGACCTCATCCAACCGTACAACTTCGAATACTCGCAAGCAATGGTGGCGAAAGGGCGGCTTCGATTGGGCGCTGAACTTCCGCTGGGAGTACTTCGATTGGTCCTACTTCGACGTGGAGGAGAACAACGTGAAGCCGTTCGATTCGCCCGCGATGTCCGGCGGGCTGGTGGCCGTCGATCGGGAGTTCTTCCGCGAACTCGGCGAATTCGACATGGCGATGGAGATTTGGGGCGGCGAGAACGTCGAGCTTTCGATTCGGGTATGCAATCCTTTTGTTTGCTCCGCAATGACCGAACGATTAAAGGTGTGGCTGTGCGGTGGAGGCGTCAAAATCGCGCCGTGCAGCCGCGTGGGGCACGTCTTCCGAATGCGACGGCCGTACAAGGGAGTGCCCGGAGTTGACACGAACGCCCTAAACACCCTCCGAACGGCCAAAGTCTTCTTGGGCGAGTGGGAGGTGAGTGGAAAGTGAAGTGATCAAATGGCCGTTGCCTCGTGTTCTTCCAGGAGCACTACTTCAACGCCCGCCCGCGTGCCCGCAAGATGGACGCCGGAGATCTCAGCGAACGATTGGAGTTGAAGGCTCGTCTCAATTGCAAGCCCTTCACTCACTTCATCGAGAACATCTACCCCAAATTGAAGCCCACACGACACGAAGAGCTGTGATCTGCTACCTGTTAGACTCGCGACTGTTTCTCATGTGCGAAGGGGTCGGAATAAACTCGAACAAAAGAGGGTCGAAGCACAGAAAAGGATCCTGCAAATGCCAAACGCGAAGAGTTTGTCGAGTAATTGGCTTAACGCCGAGTGGAAGAGGAGAAGTGAAGGAGTACGGGCACAACCGAAAGAACTGCTCGTGCAGTACGGTGGTCCGTGCAGCGATGTCAAGAAAGTGCTCCATGACAGTTGCGAAATGTGATCTCACTGTCTAAAGAGCAGCTCTCTTGAGTTCGCTTGCACGCCATCGGCGAGGACTAGTCGGTAGAAAATGAATGCGGAACGGTCGCTCCGTGCTCCAAACTCAGACACAAAATGGCGCACCAATCGAGCGACGTCGCTGTTGATGACTCGAATTGAGGCGTCAGTTGGACGCGCGCCCGCTATTTAAGAGGGTCGCCGCGAGCAGCGGCGAAAGCGTTCGTCCGGAAAGCTGGAAATTAAAATTTGCACTTGATTGGAAAATCAGAAACGGCGCTGCGCAGCGAAGGTAAGCGGACGACGGTGAGGGGGAGGGGGCGGCGAAGTCGGAAGAAGACGACGAAGAGGTCGGTCGCTTATACGCCTTTGAACAAGTTGAAGCACTGTTTTCCGCCCCTTCGTCTTCGTCTTCCCAACATTTGAAGGTCATTTCATCCACAAAGCCGCCCAGTTCTTTAACTACAACGAAGATTTCCAATGTAATTGCGAATGTTGACCGGCGCGGTTGCGCACAAAAAACTTCCGTGCAAACAGCGCCGACAAATCCGCATAATTTGAAGTGCGACCCGACGGCGAGTGGCGGACGGAAGAGGCGCGTGCGAATCAAGGCGAAGACGACGACCACAAAGGAGAGAGGGCACGACCGACGACTCAGTTCGCAACTTGCATCAATGGCAAATTGCGGGGACGGGGCGGGTGGCCGGCGACAGGAGGCATGAATGCGCAGATAATAATCGAGAACAAGTCCTCCATTCAATGCCGTGAATCGAATTGCTTGTAATCCAGTGGGTTTCGACTTCAATCGTTCGAAAGGAGAAGCATAACTGAACGAAATAACTTCCCACATCGAAGTGAAGGTGCAAGAGGCACTGATTTTATGCTTGTTTCGGTATTGAGTAACATATCTACTCAGTGATTCGAATCGACCGCAATCCGTTCCACCCGCCAATATAGGGCGGCCAGCGTGCTGATTCCCCCGTGCAGGTCGGCTGATAGCGAGGAGGATTGAAGGGCACTTAAATGCCGCTTGCTTACTATTCGAACTCGCCGCCTTCTTGATCACCGTGCTCTAATGGGCGCCGATGGTGCGCACGGAGACGTGCGGAATGCCCAACGAAAGAAGCGACTGGAAACACACTCTCCCTTTCACTGCCCTTCTGTTCAACGGATCACTCGCGTTTCGCAGCCCCTTTTCCGGCTGGTGGGAGAAGAACTGAGGCGCGATGTTTGTAGGCGGCCATTTGGTCGAAGAGCGGGAACGCATTGAGGGCGCTCTGCGGGCAAATCGGCTCACCGTTGGCCAGCGAGACGCTGGAGATCGGCTATTTGAGGTGATCTCGGACGAGATGTCGAAGCTCTTCGCGCTCATCGGACAAACGTGGAGAGCGGCTGGAAAGCCGAGCGCCCGTACGGTTTCCTTGTCGTCCTAACTCGGCGATCTCCCCGTCCCACGTCCGTAACGCTTCTTCCTCCCGCTCGTCTCTTTCGGCCGTCTGCGCCTTCGAACTCGATTCTTTCCGCATGGACGCCACTTTGGGGTTCACGTACTCGTCCACACGCGATCGAAGCTGCTCGCTGGCGTCTGCTCGGCTAAAGTACGCGATTCGCGCGTGCGAGAATACTTCCTGCTGCAGCGGAAGCTTTGGCCACTCAATCGATTGACTAGGATGTTGTTTGCGTGCACAAGTGGCCATTGTTTTTCCAAAGAATCGGTACCACAAAAGTCTCATTGCGCAAGGAAAGAGCGGCGGATTGCGCACTTTGGGAACACGCCAACAATCACCAGTGGGCGGCGATCGGGCGAGATCTATCCGTGCGGCTGCGGTTGAAAGGCAGGCTGTGCGAACTCAAACACAGAATGGATTTTAGCGACCCGCTATTTCGTTGGTTTGCGAAGAGGAAAGTGATGGCTACCAAATCTCCTGAATCTGACCTCAGCGGGCCGTCGAAGCAAGAGAACGAGCCGTTACAGCCGGTTCCGGCTCTCGGTAACTTTGTTTAACTGTTCTGCTTTACCCTGCGGTTTAGATTTCCAATCGTATGCGATTCTCAAGTGACGGTCGATATGCCTACGTCTTCTTCGGACGGGATTCTCGTTTTCACGTCGTTGACCTCGTTCGGGACTCTCAAGTGTATGTTCCGATTCTGTTTTTAGTTTGCGAATATTCCGTTTTTTCAGTGTTTACAAGCTCAACGAATACGTTTGGTCGAATATGTCGGACTTTGTGGTCGTTAACCCGACTACGTTGATCGCGGTGTCGGCGTACAGTTTGTACTTGCTTCGGTTGCGCCCCGAAAACGCGACTTACGAGTGTATTGCCCTGGATAACCAGGCAGGAATTGGTTCGATCTCTTACGTGATCACGGCCATCGAAGGAGCGAACGTGGAAGTCGAACGAGCGGCGCTTCGCGGTACCTCTACAGCCCGTGGCTTCGATTTGTTCGCGTGAACGTCGAGGACGGCACTTCTGCAAGTGGACCGGGGCGTGCAACAACGGCACGGGCCGCTCTCCTACGGTTTGAGCAAAAACGGACAGTCATTGTACGGACTTTCGTATCATTCGGATCAACTGACTACCCTGCACGTGCTCGACATCGAGCGAAAGTTGTGGAGCACCGCCACTCTGAGCGGCGAGGTGGAGAAGGTGCGTTTCGCTATGAAAGAGCAATCACTCCTCAAACTTTAGCTGCAAGATGTTCACACGGCTTGGTCTCAAAACTACGCGTACGCCTGGGGATGGACGCCCGGCGGAGAGGAGCACCGGTACTCCATCTTCCGCTGCCACTTGGAACGCTTCGAGTGGGAGAAGATGCCGTGGACGATCGACGACATCCACCAGATTTTTCCGATCCCGAATGCGGAAACTGGCGAGGACGAGGGCTTGCTGGTCGTTGGCAGAAAACTGCACAGCAAGGACATGAAGGTCTACCGCTTCCTCTTCCGGTAAGCTTGTCGATTTTCTCCACCGTCTACTTTGGCCTTTCAGGACGCCCGATTCCCTCGTCCATCTCGCCGTTGGACGCCCTCCGCAAAAGCCGCATCGATTTCGAAGGACCGCAAGGATTCCACGGGATCATGAGCAACGAGTGCGGCATGAAGATTCTCCCCTCTGTCTACCCGAACATGACGCCGATCCCGCGAAAGAACTCTTCCAATCAATCCCTTTTTCTCTCGGCTTAAACGTCCGTTTTCAACTGCAGCCGAACTGCTCGTTTTATTCGTTGTGAAATAAAAAGAACCAAGCGGATTGAGCGGTGGGTAAGAAAAGGGCATATCGACAAGGAGGGCGACATTCAACGAGCAGAGAAATCCGGGGACAACATTTTCATCGATCACGAAGAACGCATTGAACCTTCGGCGAGAAGCAGCTCCACTACCAGGGGCGCGTTGGCTGATTGCAGCGGGAGCGAATGCAAATTTGCGCCAACTTCTGCTCTCGGTGAGGCTCGCAGAGGTTCTTCTCGATTTGCTGGATACACGCGGGTGGATTCGAGCAGTACACGGAGAAGAAACCACTTTCAGCATCGAAATCACGCACGCCTGTTCGGGGACCGGCTGCCCGCTTCTTCTCCTTGATCGCCGTCTTCGCCCGCTCCGCCTTGATGGTGCAGAACGTAACTGAGGCCGAGCTGGAGTCGCAAACATCACCGAACGTCGCACGCAGCCGCGATCAGTCGGCCTCGCTTCTCCGCTCGCCTTTCATCCCGTCCGGAGTCGCGAACAACGATTTGCAGAGGCAGTTGATAAGTTATCATTGTAGAACGGTCAGTTTCAAAAAAAGCAATAAAAAAGACGCTGTCTCTGGTATGTATGCATGCAACAACGAACAGCAACTATTGCTCAAAACTTCTTGCGTTTGTTCGTGCATTGCGACCATTCGTTTTATGCCTGGTCAAAAGAAACGAATCCGTTGGCTGTAGCTCTCGTCACTGTCTGCTTCTTGTTTTGAGCATCGTTCTGAGCTTTTGGATGAAACAAGAAGTAGAGTAGTCGCTAATGCTCGTCTACCGTACGAGAGGCGCGGCAAAAATGCCCGTTCGAATTGGCGCCCAGGTGAGCGGCTGTTTGCAGTCGGCGGTGCGCATGTTTGCCGTCCTCTCTGGTTTAGCATTTTTTGTATCTTCGTTCCGCCGAAAAGATTAAACCGACCGCAATTTTAACTCCCTGTTTCGATCCCCTGACTCCCCACCGGTTTATCATCCCTTCGTTCGTGCAATTAGTTTCCGGAAATTCGAACGTTTTCCGCCCAATTCGCCCGCATTTTGCAGCAATTCGTTTGGTTGGCGCGCGAAGTCCAGCTCTTCCCCTTGTTCAATGCCGTAAGGTATTCGGGTAGCAATGGCGGACGTTGCTCGACAGAAGCCGGGAAGCCTCAAGGACCCGGAGCTCGCCCGAATCTTCTCCGTCAGCGACCCCGAGAACCGCTACTGCGATCTGCGCGAAGTGGGCAGCGGATCGTTCGGAAATGTCTACTTTGTGAGTGATCGCTGCTTTCTTTCCGTTTATCTTGAATGCGGATTTCAGGCACACGACCGGGAGACCAAGGAGACCGTTGCGGTCAAGAAGATGCACTTCGGCGGGAAGGACGCCCTGGAGAAGTGGCAGGAGATCGTGAAAGAGGTCCGCTTCCTCCGATTCGTCCACCACCCGCACATCGTCGAGTACCGCAACTGCTATCTGAAGGATCAGACCTGTTGGGTGAGTGCTGGAAGAGGACTCTTCATCCTTATGATCTCCGTTTGTTCAGCTCGTCATGGAATATTGCATCGGCTCTGCTTCGGACATCATTCACGTGTTCAAGGAGCAGCTGGTGGAGGACGCGATCGGCGAGATCTGCTTCCAAACCCTGCTCGCCCTGCAGTACATCCACGAAAAGAACTACATCCATCGGGACGTGAAGGCGGGCAACATTCTCATCACGGATGCGGGGATCGTCAAACTCGGTTCGTTCTTCGACTCGCTTTCATCCTACGAGTGTTCGGATTGCAGGCGATGTGGGCAGCGCGACTTTGCAATCGCCGGCTAACACGTTCGTGGGTTCGCCGTACTGGATTGCCCCCGAAGTCATCACGGCGATGGACAACGGGCAGTACAACGACCGAGTGGACATCTGGTCGCTGGGGATCACGTGCATCGAGTTGGGTAAGTGAACACTTCTGCTTGCTGCTCGATTTATCCCGCTGCTTGTTTTTTCAGCCGACCGGAAACCTCCGCTCTACGACTTCAACACGATGTCCGCCCTCTACCACATCGTGCAGAACCCGGCGCCCGCCTTGTCCCGCACGCATCCCCACTTCCCGCACGTCCAACGCTCCCAGCCGTTCCGCAGTTTCGTCGGACAGTGCCTGGACAAGGAGGCGACCTTCCGGCCGAGCGCTGAGCAGTGCCTGCAGGTTTGTTCCTTCGACTCACTCGTTCATTTATTCCGCTTGTTTCTCGTTCAGCACGAGTTCATGCAGCAGAGGCGGAATCCGGACGTGCTCCAAAGTCTGGTGCGGCTGACGAAGAAGCGGGTGCACAAGCTGGACAACGACGCGTACACCAAGATGAAGAAAATCTTCTACTTCGAGGGAACTCCCGCGCCGGGCACGTACGGCGACGATTCTTCGGATGTGAGTCCGCAAATCCCCACTCTTCAACCACTCGGTTTGCAGGACGAGTCCGAATGCTTCGTGATTCCGCGCGAGGAGAAGCCGCCCAACGGCGATGCAAAGGCGGCGACCGGCAGCAACGGAACCCACGTGCACACGAACGGGAACGGGACCGCCGAATCGAGCAAAGAACCCTCCACCGCTCTCCTGACGAACACTCAAGGCAGCACCTCGTCGTCGGAGGACGTTCTTCGTCGCTCGATTCTGCTCAACGGAGAGTCGCCGGCCCTCGAGCCCAAGCGGCAACGTCAGTTTGCCGTCGATCCTCTCACCTCTTGCCCATGCTTCAACTTTAGATCCCGACCACGTGCTCCGTTCCGATGCGGTCGCCCACTCGCGGGAGAACTCGGGAGATTCGGACGAGAAGGCGAGTTGTCCATTCCGTATTGACTGATCTCATCGCGTTGTTTGTTCAGAAGAACCGAACGGTGATCAGCATCAGCGAGACGGAAGAAGAGAGCAAAGGGGCGAGCACACCGATCACGGCCGAGTCCTCCATTCGATCCGGAGAAGTCCTGCGGGTAGGAACCCTCACGAAGAGATTCCTCCGTTCATCCGCTCGTTTGTTGCAGCAGAAGGATTTCAATGAGGAGATCAACACGCTGAAGCGCTCCAAGTTCGCCACCATGCGCTCCACGAAGATCATCACGCGCGAGATGGAGGAAGCGAGGCGCGAGAACAACGCCAAGGAGCAGATGAGCGGCTACCAGCGCCTCCGCCAACACCACCACCGGGAGTTGCTGCAGCTGGAGGAGCGGTGCAAGTTCGAGGCGGAAGCCATGCGGCAGAAGCAGGAGAAGGAGTACGAGCAGTGTCTGCTGGCCTCTCAACGGGAGATCAACAAGGTTCGCGCCACCAACCAGACGCACTTGGAGAAGAAGGCGCGCGAGAACGAAGAGACCCTGCGGAAGGTGCGGAAGCACCGAACGGCCGCCAACGAGCACGAGTTGAAGTCGTTCGTCGTGTGCCAGAAACGCGAGTACAAGTTCAACAAGGAGCAGGCCAAACGGGTGAGTACTTCGCTCCTTCCATCCTTCGATTCACTTCCCCTTTCCACTTGCAGCAACTGAAAGAGCGGGGCCTGCGGAAGAACGCGTACGAGGAGGCGGTCAAGAACGCCAAGAGCGATCTCATGAAGAAGTGGCGGGCGGCGGAGACCGAGTTCGTCGCCCAGCAGAAGGACCACATGGCCGCCGAGTTGGCCGAAGTCCAGCGGAAGTGCCAAAGCGAGCTGCAGTGCATGGAGCAGCGGTTGCGGCGAACGTAAGCGAGCTCTTGTGTTCCTCTATTGAATTTCTGGCATTTTGCAGGAACACGCCGTCCGAGTGCGCCAACTGGACGCCATCGAGTACATGCTGATGAACCACCACAACGCCGCCCGCGATCAGGCGTTGGCCCACTTCTCCGAGTGCGCTCAAATGAAGAAGCGGCACCTGCAAGTGCAGCACGACAGCGAGCTCAACAACCAGACGGACTACACGAGGCGGCAGGAGGACGAGATGAAGCGGCAGCACGCGTTGCGGCAGAAGCACTTGCCGCGCGAGTTGAAGGTGAAGTCCACGAGGATCCCCAATGTAATTCATGCTCGATTGTTGCAGATGAAGGAGGCGCAGATCAAGAAGCAGTTCCGGCACACCGTCAAAACACAAGCCCGCCAGTACAAGGCCCTCCAAGACGCAGCTGCAGCAGGGCGTGCCGAGACGAGCAGCGAGAGATTTCGAACCGCCTGAAGGAGGAGCAGACGCGCAAGATCGCGAGTCTGGCCGCCCTCTACGATGACAACATCAAGAAGATGATGTCGGAGCAGACGGTCGGTTTTCACCTGCCTTCCGCCACCTCAGCCATTCACACTTGCTGATTTCAGATCAAACTCGACTCGGGACAGGAGGAGGAAATGCGGGAACTGCGCGAGAAGTTGGGCCGCGAGATGGAGGTCCTCTTGGACTTCCAGAAGCGGCAGAAGAACAGCCTCGACGAAGCGTGTCAGCGGGAATACGAGAACCTGAACGCCTCGTGGGCGAAGAAGAAGGCCGCACTGCAGCAAAAAGTGAGTCTTCCGTTTCGGTGAATCACTCGTTTACTCTCGTCCCCCGGCTTTCAGATCAACGAAGACCGTCTTCGTTTCGAGAGCGAGCGGTCCGGTCAGTTGCACAAGCTGGAGATGGGGCAACATCAGGAGCGAACGAAAATGCAGGCGCTGAACCTCGGCGATCGCGATCGGCTTCCAGCAAGGGCTCGGGCCAGCGATCCGACGACCTGGCCACCGACAGCGTTCCGTCCACTCCGAACCTGCAGTCCACCCACTCGACGAGCCAACGGAACTCCCGCTCGGCCTCCACCTCCAACCGATCGTCTCCCTCCCACCAATCAACCAACCTCTAGTCGTACTCCACGCATCTTCCGAGCTTACTTTCCTTCTCCTCATGCCTTTACTGCGACACGTCCTTAATGGTAACTCTTGATCGTTCATGACTACTCTTCCGTCTCCTCATTGACACCAAATCGCATGGATTCTGCCTCAAACCGAACTGCTGGCCGCTTAATTGTGCTTTTTTGCTAATCCCCTTGCTCTAACGAGTGGAATGAACACTCCCTCGACACTTATGCCTCTGCTTTGCACTTATTATTATTTCGCTTCTCTGCAGCTTTCGCTTATTCCTTCAATTTCTTCCGAATTTTCGCAAATCTTCGGGTCCAACGCAATTTCACCTATTTTCCATTGGTTGCTGTGCCAATTCCCCAATGTTCGACCGGGTTCTTCGTTTGTTTGTTGTGTGTTGAACACTCGCTGCCTTGACCACTGCGTATCCCCCCGCTTCCATCATTTTTTTTCGTTGTTCACTTGAATTTCACGCACTTGCTGCTTCGATCATTCGAATCCGTTAAACACATTCGCCACGCAATCTGCTTCCTCCCTCATTCGTTGTCGTCGTAAAACACGTGCGAGTTCGTCGCACACGCCATCTGCTTCTCCTCCCGAGCCCCGAATTCCAATTCGATCCTGCAAGCACGCAATCACCAATCAACCGATCATATCTACCGACAAATCAGGCAGCTACGTGTGTTCGTTTCCTCGTTTTCTTTCGGACATTCAGGAAGGACAACTGTTGGAGCGACAGGCCAGCTGTTTGTGTGTGTAAATAGTCTTGATTCTTCGCGCGTGTCACTCTGAAATCAAACGCGGTTCACGCACGAAAATAAACATGCTTTCACCTCAAACGGTCCTCCATTGGACTCGGTCGATCGTCGAGATGGCGAGGAGGGCAAACACGTGCGCGGGTTATGAGCAAGCGAACCCGAATGCACGTTGTTTGGTTGTTGGCCCGTCCACAGACTAGACCGGCCGTCGTCCCACGAATCTCGGAAGTGTTTGCACGTGTCCGGAATGGCCACACTTCTTTCCCACTTGCCCAAGTGTTCTCATGCCCTCGCCGCCCATTACAACCTGATTACAACAATGGGCAGGGCCGCACGGCTTTCGGGAAACCCGCCGACTTCTTCGCCGCTTCTTCGCCGCTTCTCGGGAAGACGACGGAGGCGAGGAGCGGACGAGTGGCTCGTCGGCTGGGGCGCGTGATGCACGCGGGGCAGAGAGCGACGAGGCGAACGGGGAGGTCCGCGGAAAGCCGCCCGTCGACTCTCTCCGCCCGCTCCGCTCTCTGCCGCCGCTCACTCGTTTCTTTTCTGCGGTTTCGCTGCCCGCAAGCCGGAGGTGTGTGCTCGCATTTGCCCTCGTCTATTCGCTTCGTCTTTTCGTTTAGACCCGCCCGCCTGCTCGAAAAATACAAGAAGCACGAATGTCGAATGCACGAGTCCATGAATTCGTTGCCGCCGGCGTTCCAATTTCGCCGTCGGTTCACGCGTACCGAACGCTCGCGAACCGGTTAATAAACGGCCGGGTGGGGTCGCTCGCGTCTTCCCCGATCGCCTGTCCACTTGTGTGATTCGATAAGGAGTGGGTGGGCGGAGGCGGGCGGACGGCCCGAAGGTGGACATTCGGGCAACCCGCACGCACTTTTTCGCGCCCCTCAATTGCCCCCACTTTCCGTCGATTTCTGCCCAACCGTCGAAGCGGTTTTCTGGCGGATGTCCGTTCGTTGGCTCGTGTTTATCTTGCGTGCGGCCTCCTCGAGCTTATTACCGGGAAAGCAAGGGGATTAGGAATCCGACCGCACTCGTGATTATTGATTATTCCCCCCGCTCCACGCGATGACTTCACTCCTTTCGGCTAATCGCCCAACGGTTTTAGGCGTTGCGCACGGGCGTCCTGAAATCCAAGTCGCATTAGGCGCCAGGCCGGGGACTTGTAGCCGCGAATCGTCTGCCGCCGGCTCCCGACATTCGTGACCAAAACCGGCGACCGCCAGGCGGACGTCACGCCCGCGTTGTTATAACGACCGTTTTTTGCACTTCCAACGCCCGCCTGCCGGTTCGCACTCGGCGAGCGCGTTCAGTTCGTCCGTCCATCGGTGGTGATTTGCGGGCGGATCGATTGAGCTGTTCGGCGGATGTGCTGAACGATATTCCCTAGTCCACCAGCCCCCTATTTCCCCTCCGGTTGTGCGCTTTTGGCCCTCGATTGCTTTTATTCGCCTTTCCCTTCTCGATCTCATTGCCTGCGAATTTCTACTCGCTACTTGATTCTTTCGTCTAATTTCTCCTCTCTTCCCAGTCCACCGGCATAATGGTCAAAGGAAGCGGCTCGCAGCAGGACGAAGTGAACCTGAAGCTGATCCTGGTCAGCGGACGCACTCACGAGTTCCAGTTCTCGCCGAGCAGTTCGGCCACGGAGGTCTGCCAGTACGTGTTCGACAACTGGCCCGAAGGTGAGTGCTTCCGTCCACTCCTTTCGATTGACCATTCCCTCGTTGCTTTCAGATTGGAAAGAGGAGAAGGTCTCGAGCGCGTCGCTCCTGAAGCTCATCTACCACGGCCGCTTCCTGCACGGCAGCGTCACGTTGAACGCGCTCAGCCTGCCCACCGGAAAGTCCATTTCGGTGATGCACCTCGTGACTCGCGAGAATCTCCCGGAGCCCAATTCCAACGGTTAGTCCCCCTATCGTCCTCCTGCCATTACTTGTGCTCGTTTGCAGAGAACACCAGAAAATCCAAGACTACGGGTTGTTGTCGGTGCACGATCTGCTGAGGAGTAGACGCGCGGAGGACTCAACGAATTCGCTCCACTCTTCGCCGCCTTCAGTCAGTCCGACGGCCGGGTTCGTGTCGCTAATCAAGCGTGTAAGACGAACATTTTCATCATTCTTTGCTGTTGTTCTCGCCCGTTTCTCCCTCGTTGCAATCTCGTTTGCGTCGTCCCCAAGCAATTCACTTTCCTCCTCAAGCGACGTCTCCTTGGTTTCCGAATCAAAGATTGAACCTCCAGGCGCGGATTGTTTTGTTTTCATTCAATAGATTGAGTGTAGATAAACTTCTTTTGATTGCAACTCTTCGGTGGACTCGTGTTGTTCGGCTCGGGCTGCAGAAGACATCTGTTCGTACACGAACGGCGAGTGCAAGTGGGGGTGTTCGTTTCGATCAATGGACGGGGCGTCGGCATCGATCAAGGGCTGCCGGAAGGAAGCAACAAAGAGCAGTTTAACATCCGCATTCACGCCGCCACTTGCAGAACGCCGATTCCCGTCGTAACAAACGGGAACACCCGCGGGCGCGCTGTTCGCTGCTCCTTGGGCGTTCCCCGCCCGCCCCAATCGGAAAGAACGAACGCGTGAGTGAACGGGAGGAATTGGGGTCGTGTTTGTCTTGATTGCCGATGGAATGCTTGGTCCTGCCAATGTTTATGTGCATCGAATTGAAATACATACAATGGATCCTGAAGCCTTACAATTTACCCATAAAGATGAGGAGTTTTTTTGCTGCGGGAGCGGGAGGATGGACGAAAAGTCGGCGAGTTGTGGTCAGCGGAAGACAGTCGTTCACGGTTTGGTCTCACTCAAAAACGGAACGGGCCTTGGGATCAAGACGGGCAACTCGGGAGTTCGTCGCTCGTTCGCTCCGCAAACTTTCGATTTCAAGACGAACTACTCGGATTAAAAGGCAGAATTATGGAAGGAATGTAGATAATCGACCTTCAGCAGAGGAATAGACGGACAAACTGCAATGGAAGAAGCACTTTCGGTTCGTAGCTTCTAAATCCTAGCCCCGAATTCGATGGACATTACGTAGACGGAAAGAAGAGCAAGGGAAGAGGAGGGAAGAAAGATTAAGGCAATCAGCAGGAGCGGCTCTCGATCGGCTATGGACAAAAACGGGCAGCGAGCGAAAAGAAGACACATCGGTTCAGTTATCTCGGCGAACGTTGGCTAAGCATCGCGTCGTGAGGTTGCCGTCGTTTGTTGCGGGGGTCGCGCATCGCGTCCTCCAGCTGCTCCTTGAGGTTGGCCAGCGGGTCGTCGCCGTAGAGGACGGGGTCGGAGGTCCACGAGCCGCACACGATCTTCGAGGTCGCGTCGATGTTCGTGTCGCAGCGTAGGATGCCGATGGTCGAGTTCTTTTCGATCAGCACCGGGCAGCACTTCTGGGCGGTCGTGAACACGTGCAGCGGCTGGTTGGCGCTCGGGCTCACCTGAAAGCGAAGGGTCAAATTCGAGAGGGCTTAGTTCGAGTGCACGCACCAATTCCGCACTCGCGTGTCCGTTGTACGCGTACACGCCAAAGCTGAACTGCGGACCCATCCACAGGCGGCGGTGGGGTCCGCAGTAGGTGGTCACTTCGACGTGCTGCAGCCACCCGTTGTTCACGTGCTTCCGGCGTTGCTTCTTGCGGGCGGGAGTGTTCACGAAGGCGCGCACGATCGGGCTGCTCTCGTGCAACGGCGGGCAGATGAAGTTGACGCCCGTGGTTCCGCGCGAGCTGCAAGCGAAACAAACCCGTCAATCACTCCACTCGAACGGAAGTAACAAACCGAGTCAACGACCATTGGCACAGGGCGATCACGCGAATGCGGATGGGAGCCTCCAACGCCTTGCCGGAGGCCTCGTTCGCATTCGCGTAGTGCTGATGCTGGTAGGCGCTCGGCGACAGGCCGCCCACGTCCGCGTTCAACGACGTCACGCTGCCCGACGAGTTCAGCCGCTCCTTGTGCACTTCGATCTTGTACAAGTAGAGCATGCCGTCGGAGTTCATGACGAACAACACGGGCGTGTCGCCGGTGGCACAACGATCGCCGTACGCCGTCCCGAAGCAGAGAGCGATCCGTCGCTGCGAGTCGGGCAGCATCACTTGGCCGCAGTTCAGTTGCTGCTGCCGGTTGGAGGCCGCGAGCAGGACGGGCGAGTTGTCCGACGCCCACGCGGTGAGGTTCTCGGCCGAGAACAGGTGCTGCTTGATCTTCGCGTAGGACCAGAGGACGACCGGCGGCGGGTAGCGCGTGAGGCGCGGGTTAACCACCGAGCGGGCGGTCATCGGAGTGGCAAGAGCGGGATGCTCGCTGCAAACGGGCAGCACGTGAGAGAACCGAAAAGACGAGCACTTACACGAAATTCGTGGCCGACGGCTGCTTCCCGTGGACGCTGAACGAAAGCTGATTCTCCGAGGACAGGCCCGCTGTCCGTTCGAAGCGACTCTCCTTGTTTACGAACTTCCCGCCGTGCGTGCGCATGCAGACCGGGCCCCCGTACGGGGAGATCCCGAACACGTGTGTCGTGCCGTGATTCGTCGCAACGGCCAGCCAGCGATTGTCGCTCGTAAACGCGGTTTCGATCACCTGCATGCGGACATCGAAGTCAATCAAAAGAATCATGGATTGCTCACCTTCGCAGCGGTGTTTCCACGGTACAGCTTGTAGATGTGCTGGACGGAGCCCAGCCGAGTGGACGCCGGGTGAGGGTGCAGCAGAAAGATGTTGAAGGCGGTCGAGTTCTCGTTGCTCGTGAACAACATCCGACCGCCGTTCCCGAACGCCAGGTAGCCGACCCCGTGGCCGTGGGCGGCGAAGTGGGCGATGTAGTGGTCGATGCGGGGCCGCTGGAAGCAGCGAAATGATCGGCAGTTCACGGATCGGGGGAACCAACCGGCTCGTCCATGTGCGGCAAGTCGTTCATGCTGACCACACTGACGACGCCCGGATCCACCAGCGAGTTGCCGCGCTTCTCCTGGTTCGGGTTGCTAAACGAGGAGACCAGCGTCTCGCCAATCGACGTCACCGTCTTCGAAAGGGTCTACAGACAACGAGGAGTGAACGAGGAAGGTGGGATGAAGCAAACCTTGGCCGCATTCATCATCTGCCCGCTGTACGAGTTGTCTTCCTCGTCCACGCGCCCGCCGCAGCTCTGGATGGACGGATTGAGCGTGAAGTCGCGGTAAGCGAGGAAGGAGTCGGCGATGGCGTAGGCGGAGGGGACGTTCGGGTCGGAGGACGGCGGCACGGGGATGCAGAACCGTTCGGTGAGCGTCGCGCAATCACACACGTAGATGTGGTCAGCGGAGATCGCCAGCAGAAACCTGAAAGCCGAAAAAATGAAGAGGGTGTTGGAAAAAGAGAACCCACTTGTCCGAACTGGCCACCTCGAGGATCTGCTCGTTGAATTTGAGCGTGTGCACGATCTTGCCCGTCTTCAGAGAGAGGAAGTTCACGTTGAAGGCCTTGCTCTCCGCCGCCATCGGGTTGTTGTCCACGATCGCAAAGATCGGCCGCTCGTCGGCGATCCTGCAGCAGAAGAAAGGGAAGAATGAAAGCAGCAAGAAGGGAGCCTCACTTCTCCTCGTTCTTCAACGCGCTGAACGGCAGCAGGTGGGCGACGCGCAGAGCTCCGCGCCTTTCGGAGAGCACCTCCTCGCAGCTTCCGTTCTCCTGCAACAACGAGCATGAACGACCGAAGGAGCGATTGAAAGGCACTCACGAGCATCATCCAAATCTGGTAGCCGCGTGCCAACCCGACGACCACGACGAACGTGTGCTTCGTTCGGTGCTCGTCTGAAGCGAGCGGTCACTCGTGAATCGAAGAGGATGCTCGTCGAACTCACTGAGCGGGCATTTCTGAATGCGGACCCACTGGATCGGCTCGTTCTGGGCGTGGGATTGGGTGGACGTCTGCGGGATCACTTCGCTGACGAACTCGGCGACCGTCGTCACGATTCGCGGCTGCCTGCAGAAGAGCGGGAGGATGAGCCGGAAGAAAACATGAACGAACGTGGCGGGCTTCGAGTGGACGGACTGGCCGCGCGAGATCGCCTTCCCGCTCACGCCGTTCGTGGCATCCGGAGGCGTGGGCTTCGGCTGGACCGGCCGCAGGATCGGGTAGACGGCGTTCGTGTTCGGGGAGACGGGCGTTTTCTTGGCGGTTTCCTTTCGTTTCCGTCCATTTGCAGACATAATACGAACGGGACGCCTGCAAGACCGCGAGAATCAGCGGGTGGTTGTGGACGCGCCGACCGCCAATCGAAACGATCACGCTGCGAACGGGGCGGGTGTCAATCAAAAGAATACACCTGGAAAACAAAACACCCGCACGCACGCCGGCCGGCCGTTCCCCTTGCCCCCTCCGGGCGTCTGGTGACTGCGGGCGGGTGCGGATGATGACTGCCATCACGTTGTGAAACAACAGCAAAAAGGAGACGTAAACAAAAAATCTTCTTTGGGACAAAAATCGAAGTACACACGCGGGGTTCGATTGGTTCTGCCGCGCACGTGACTTTCGACAAAAGCCGGCGAATTCCGCGCGCGCCTCCCCCGCGTGGCCACGAATCATGAGCGAACGCGGTCGGAATAAAAAGAAACCCCAAATTGATGGCCACCTTCAAAAAACGTCCTCGATTGCATCAGGCGGAGGGAAAAAGAGCAGCGGAACAAAAAAACAAACCTTCTCCGCACGGGGCGTTTGCGTGGGGACGAAACGAAGGTGGACGGCGGCGACAAGTGGGCGGTTTGGAACGCCCGTCGGCGGATGCTCCGCGGATCGAAATGGGAACGTTTTGATGGTGAATCGAACGCAAGAAACGAAAACGAAACGAAACACGCGATCAGCTGATGATTTCCGCGCTCATGAGACGCGCCCTCGTGGGGACGACAATTCCTTTTTCCTCGCTCCCTTCGCCCCTCTCTTCCGCTCGCCCCGTTCTGCTCGCCGCCCGCCTCTGCTTACGCTTCGCTCTGCACGCGCCCCGCTCGAAGGCTTTGCGTGCATTTATTCTTTTTCGCCTTATTCCTGCTTCGCCCTTCCAACCGCCCCGGCTTGTCGACTCGAACAAAAGTCGCCCAGTCAGCCGATAACCCGAAAATCCAATCGACTCTCGGGCGAAAAAAGATTTCCGAATCGATCGGCCGGCCGCTTGTTCCTCGCCGCCCACTGCGCGAAGGACCGAAGAAATAAACGAGCAAGAGAGAAGGCATAAGGAGAAATTGAGTCGAGGAAATCGCTCGTTTGTCGCCCCGATTTTCTGCCGGCTCACCGGACGGCGCGGCCGGCTGGCGGATCGTGTGGAGGCTTGAGAGCAACTGTGGACAGCAACGAAAAGAAGGAAGGAGAAGTGCACTTGCAGCAGACAATCCAACGCTTCTCGTTTAAATTGGAAGCAGCGGCGAGATCAAGCACGAAATGCAAAGGTTGCGCCCCCTATTCGCCGCCGCCGGACTAACAATAATGGTAATTGCCGCCAAAATTTGTGGATGGCCGCCAGTCGAGTGTTGATTTTAATCGCCGTTCGGAATTTTCGGACGTCGTGACCGCGCACCTCAAGAATTCCTTCTTTCGAACGAACAAACGACGGATGCAAGCTTTTGCATCTGTCCTCCTTGCTGACTACGGTGTTCTCTGGCCCAACTCTGGTCCGTCTGCTCGCCCGATCGAGCGATATTTGTTGTTCGTTTGAATGGCCCCGCCTTTTGCCAGCTTACCGTACGCTCGCCGGCCGGCCGCTGGACTTTCCGCAGACTTTTGCCGCCTTTCCAGTACGCTTTTTGCCGCTTTCTATTGGAAGGTTAATAAAATGTTTGTAATTGCCATCGATCAACTGCAACCCACACTTAAGCGACCGCTTGCAGCGCAACGGCTGAGTGATGAACAACGACCCGCTGAAGAACTTCGTCGAAAAAGACTCGAAGGTCTACTTCCGGCGGGAGCTGGTCGCGTTGGGCGACTCTATCAAACTGAACTACGGGCGGGGACCGGAGGACTGCCCCTACTTGTGGCAGTACATGAAGGAGTACAGCGAGCAGTCCGCTCGCATCTTCCACGGCTTCCGCATCGACAACTGCCACTCGACGCCCATCCACATGGCCGAGGTGAGCGGAAAGCCTGAAGCTTGCAATCAATTTTTCTTCTCCAATTGCAGTACTTCCTCAAAGCCGCGCGCGCCGTCCGCCCCGCCCTCTACGTGGTGGCCGAGCTGTTCACCGGCAGCGAAGACCTCGACCACATCTTCGTGAACCGGCTCGGCATCACGTCGCTCATCCGAGGTGACGAAGAAGAAGCGAACTGTCCACTCATCTCCTCTTTCTTTCCAGAAGCCCAGAACGCGCCCGACAGCCACGAGCAGGGCCGCTTCGTCCACCGCTTCGGCGGCGATCCGGTGGGCGCCTTCCGCGGCAAATCCACCCGCCCGGCGCCGTTCTCCGTCGCCCACGCGCTCTTCTACGACCAAACGCACGACAACCCCGCTCCTGCTGAGGCAAGTCCACTCAATCCATTGCTCTTCATCCTCCGCGTGTTCAGAAACGAACGACCTACGACTACGTTCCGACGGCGGCGATGATCTCCGCCGCGTTCTGCGCGGCCGCCTCTTCGCGCGGCTACGACGAGTTCATCCCCTTCCACGTGCGTTCCTTTCACTCCACTTCAACCGTTCATCCTGCTGCTGTTCAGGTGCACGTGGTCCACGAGAAGCGGCTGTACCGCAAGTGGTCGCAGATGGCGAAGGACACGCGAGTGCAGGGGATGATCAAGGCGCGCGCCCTCTTCAACCACCTGCACGTGGACCTCGTGGCCAAGGGCTACACGGAGATCTTCGTGGATCAGTACAACGCGGACGTGGTGGCGATCACGCGCCACAACCTGAACACCCACGAGTCCGTTCTCATCGTCTCGCACTGCGCCTTCGGCGCCTTCAAGTGGGCGCCCGACGGCCACGAGCACAAGGGAACTCCGGTGGCCGGTCAGTGGACGAGTTCTGGGCTCTCGTGATTGCTCGCTTTCAAACCACATCTCGGAGATCCTTTTCGAGGTGAAGACTGTCGAGCGGGGGCCAGGAGAACGAAGTGGTCGAAGGTTTGCTGCCCTTCGCTGACTGCCGCCCATTCACTTCTTTCCGTTCAGACGCCGAAACGCTGACCGGCCTGCAGAACCTCGACGTGGAGATCTACGAAAAAGTGCCGCTGGACAAGTCGCTGGCAGTGGAGATCGTGAACAACGTGATCATGTTCAAGAACTTCCCCTCGAGTGCCGCGATCGCCTTTAAGTGAGTCCTCTCCGCTCACCACCCACCTTCACTCATCTTCCGCAGGATCGATCCCCGCCCGGAGACCACTGAGAGCTGCGCGGCCGTCGACAAGCCCGTGGCCGACGAGTCCAACTTGAAGACGGGTAGGCAGAGCACATCACAGAAGATTCATCTGTTGCGCGTGTTCAAAGCTGCGGAAGGCCTTCGACCCGCTGGACATCGATCAGTTCAACTACCTGCTGTTCCGCTCGGAGAAGGAGGTGCAGGTGGAGCACGGCAGCGACGCGTACGACATCCCCAGCTACGGCAAATTCGTTTACTGCGGCCTGAAGGGAATCGAGCCGGCCATCCGAAAGATCCAAGAGACCAACGACCTCGCCCACCCGGTCTGCGGGGACCTGCGGGTGGGCACGTGGCTCTGCAGCTACATCGTGGGCCGCCTCCGTCGCGTCCCCGAACTGCAGCACGTGGCCAACCTGTTCGAACACTGCTTCACGCCGCTTGACCAGATGCCCCACTTCCTGCGACCCTGCCACATCGAGCTGATCTACTCGTACATCTACAACGTGGCCGAGAACGTCCTGCTGGAGAAGCTGGGGTTCGTCGAACGAATTCGTGGGGATTGATCGAACGAGTGCTTGCAGGGCGGCCTCCAAACTGCCGTACAACATATCCATTGTGCAGACCCGTGGGCTGGTCTCCATCTCCTTTTTGAGCACCACCCGCGACGCCCTCCTGCTGCCCATCGAAGGCCAACAGAACGAGAAGAGCCCATCCGCTTTGGCCGCCGGCCTCCCGCACTTCGCGACCGGCGTTTGGCGCAACTGGGGTCGCGACACGTTCTTTTCGCTGCCCGGCCTCCTGCTCACGAACTCGCGCTTCGTCGAGGCCCGCAGCCTCATCCTCGCGTGCGCGGGCACCCTCCGCCACGGCCTGATCCCCAATCTGCTGGCCGAGGGCAAGTGCGCCCGCTACAAGTGAGTGGAATCCATTCAATTCGATTACACGAGCTCCCATTCAGCTGCCGGGACGCCGTCTGGTTCTGGCTGGCGTCCATCCTGCGGTACATCGAGAAGTCGGAGGAGGGCGTAAGATCCTGGACGCGACCGTCCTCCGCCTCTACCCGACCGATGACTCGGGCTACTCGCTGGAGAAGGTCGGTGCCCGTTGAGCACTTGTGTTTCTATCGTTTGTTTGCAGAAAGGACCGCTGCGCGACACGATCTACGAGGCGCTCAACCGCCACTTCGCCGGCATCCACTTCCGCGAGCGGAACGCCGGCCACGCCATCGACGAGCACATGCGCGACGTGGCCTTCAACGTGGACGCGTTTATATGCCCGGAGAGCGGCCTCGTCTACGGCGACAACGCCCTCAACTGCGGCACGTGGATGGACAAGATGGGCAGCTCGGATCGGGCGAACAACCGCGGCCTCCCGTACTCGCCGCGCGACGGGGCGGCCGTCGAGCTGCAGGGTCTTGCGCTCTTCGTCGCCGAGTCCCTGGCCAAGCTGAACGCCGACGGCCACGACTACGACAACGACGGCTACGAGCAGAAGATCGCCAAGGGCTGGAATTACCATCAGGGACCGGTGAGTCCCCACTCCTCTTCCTCCTCATCCACCCACTCGTCTCTTCAGGAGTGGCTGTGGGTGGCCGGCGAGTACCTGATCGCCCGCCTGCGCGTCGGCTTCGCCCTTCGGCACGAGAACCCGGAGGCGTGGAAGCGGGCAGTGGGCGAGGTGAAGGAACGCATTCACCGCTTCTCGAAGCACATCGTCCAAGAGTCCCCGTGGTCCTTGCTGCCCGAACTCACGAACCGCAACGGTGCCTTCTGCCCGCCTTCGTGCCCCTCGCAGGCGTGGTCCGTCGGCTGCTTCCTCGAGACGCTGGAGATCCGGAACAAGCAGCTTGCCTCTCAGTAGTCCTCATCCTTCTAATGTCATTCATTCCTCACGCACATCTTTACGGTTAATTTTCCAAGACCTCATGTTTCTATCGAAGATTTCTAACCGCAAAACAGATTGCCTATAAACTTCTAACGATCGGTCGGCAGTGGAATGACGAATGAAAGGAAGTCGAGGTGTTTGTGAGTGAGGACGGTCGTCATAAAGCAAACCGATTGCAGAGAAGTTCAGCGGTTGTTAACCTGATGGAAACAAGCCGAGTGGCCGTCTCGCTCGTTGTGTATGGCGCTTTTGGGGTTTCGTTTTACCTCGACCGTCCGACTCATGTCACTTTCGGTGCAGAATCGGAAGCGGGCAAGGCGGCCGACGAATCGCGGCTCTCCGCTGCCCCCAAAACTCGACGAAGCGGTCCAACTTCCAGCGGTTCTGACGGACACACGAGCCCGAGTTTGAGCCGGTCGCAGCGGGCGAGGACGAGCGTTTCGCCGGACTCCAGTTCGGTCGGCGTGCTGGCCGGCGGGGATCCCTTCAACGATGCGCAGACCTCGTCCGAGACCTCGATGTCGCCCGAAGACGCGGCCGAAACGAGCCGATCGCGCGGCAACGAGAGCGCGCCGTCGGAGGAGCGAACAAAGCCGTAAGTCCTGTCCTTTTAATTCTTTTGCATGAATTCCTCTCTGTTCAGGACTGTCGGCCGGCCTCGTCGAACCGATGGCGGCGGTCGTCCGAATCGAACGCCCGCTCAGAAGAAGCCCGACGTGTCCGCGCGGGGCGGCTCCACTCACCGGACGCGATCTGGCGGGAAGCCCTCCTCCTGCATCACGCAGATGAGCCTCGGCAAGGGCGAGCGCGGGCGAGGTCGGAAGAACTGCAAGGGCAAAGGCAGCGGCACTCGTGGACGGCGGGGTAAAGTGATGACCCCCGTGAGCAAGGGACGCCCGCGGACCAACACGTACGCCCCGTCGAGTCAGCCGGCCGACGAGGGGCAGGACACGAGCAGCAAGTGCCGCTCCCACGACGAGAACGACTACGTGCGGACGGCGATCGTCACGAACGCCGCCGACAAGTTCATGGACTTCGTCTCGTTGTGCCTCGTCTGCGGGAGCGTCGGTCGGGATGCCGAAGGGACGATGCTCACGTGCGCGAGTTGTGCTCAAAGCTACCACACGTACTGCGTGAACATGCACGACAAGGTGAGTTGTCGGAAGTCCCGTGCACTCATTCAGTTCTCTGTTTGCAGCTGAACAGCACGGTCATCGAGCGCGGCTGGAGGTGCCTGGACTGCACGGTGTGCGAGGGCTGCGGGACGGACAAGGACGAGTCTAAGCTGCTGCTTTGCGACGAGTGCGACATCTCCTACCACATCTACTGCCTCAATCCTCCGCTCTCCCAAATCCCGAACGGCTCTTGGCGATGCAAATGGTGAGTTCACTCTTTTTGATGTTCCTTTGATCATCCTCCTTGCAGGTGTGCCACGTGCTGCCGCTGCAATCGTCAAGTGCAGTCGGGACTCGACTTGGCCAAGCTGGAGGGATTGTGCGAGATGTGCTACTCGCTCCGCAAATGCCCCAAGTGCACGACCGCGTACGTCGCGGGCGATCTGCTCGTCAAATGCCATCACTGCACCCGGTGGTTCCACGGCCGCTGCGAAGATCTCATGACCGAGGAGCAGGTGGAGAACGCGTCCGAGAACTCCTTCCGTTGCACCTTCTGCCGCCCGAAGGCCAACCAGAACCGTGAGTGGAGGGAAGGAAACGCGTGCATCAACGGGATGTTTTGCAGACGACCACAACTCCTCGCTGATAATCGACAACGTGATGATCAGCCGGAACACGTACGACCACATCGCGAGCATGCGACGCCCGAACTCCGGTTTGTCGTTCAACGAAACGGGTTATCGCTCGATTTCCGTGGACAACGGTGAGATTCGAGCAGGAAACAGAGAGTTGACTGTTTGTTTCTGCAGACGAAATGGACTTCGAGGACTCGGCCGATCCCCCGTACAGCGGCCGCGGAAGTCGAGGCGGTCGCGGTGGGCCCGGGCGGCGAACGACGAAGCTGGGCATCGGCGGCTTCAACGTCCGCCTTCCGAAGCAGAAGCTGACCACTCCGGGCGTGGACGATCGGGACAAGGAGCTCATGTTCACGCAACAACCGACCGAAGAGGACGAGAGCGGCAGCGGGCAGTCGATGAGCGGAAAGCGCGCCCGCCGTCCTCGGAGGCCGCGACGGCCGAAGCTCGAGGACGCGTACCCCTCCGCCATCCAAGAGGCCTTTTTCGGCACGAGCGCCGTCGACAGCCGCTCGCTGATGGACGTGGTCGTGGAGGAGCCGGTGATCGGCGAGCACTTCAACGTCACGCTCGAGGACAAGAAGAGCAAGATGAACTGCGTGCTCAACGATCAAGCGGCCGACGCACTACGGGCGGAAGAGGAACGCGACATGCTAGGCGAGATCCTGGACGCCGACTTCGACATGGACATGGACTCCTTCGACTTCACGAATCTACTCGACGAAGAGGAGGTCCAGCCGACCGCCGCGATCGCCGCCCACTCGGGTCCAATCGACGGCCACCACCCCGTCCACGTGCAGCACGAGGCGGGTCCCTCCGGAATGCCCGTCGCTCCCAACGATCTGATGGCCGACGGGCAGGCGGACGGGAAGGTGGACATCAAGGACGAGGAGGACGAAGACGTGCCCATCTCCAAGGAGCACTTCAACGCCCAGATGGAGCAAAATCACGAGCGGCAGCGGCAAATCCAGCAGCAAGTGCGCCTCCAGATGGGCCCCGCAGCTCCGCCCGGTCAGGTGCCCGCCGAGACGCCCATAAAACCCGCACCCGCCCACCCGACGACCAACGAGAAGACCAACCAGGCCACGGAGCGGTGGGAGGAAGACGAGCCGCTCGGCTTGAAGGCGACCAAAGCGGCCGTGCTCTACGCGAACATGGAGCTGAAGAACCTCAAGGAGGAGCACCCGCTGTGGAACGACCGCGTCAAGATCATCAACCGTCAGTGGAGGATGCTCTCGTCGGAGGAGAGGGACAAGTACGTGAAGATGGCGAGGGCCAACAGGGCGGACATCCCGAAGCGACGGACCAAACGGACAGCCTCATCGAACGCCTCCGGCCGCCCGCTCTCGGCTGCCGACGACGTGAACGAGACCTCGCAGGACGGCGAGACGTCCTTCGCCAGTCAGACGACCGAGATGGGGGAAGCCGACTCGAATTCCGCTCGCATGGACCCGTTCCGGCCGGTCGAACAAGTGAGTTCAATCAATCTAGTTCTTTTTATTCGATCCTCTTTTGCAGCATTCCGCAGCGACTGGCATTCCGCCGCCGCCCACCGGCTTCAACGCGAACCTCGTGCCGAACGGAATCGGGCCAAAACCGATGAGCGAGATGAACGCCCACTTCCCGCCGAATGGCGAGATGCTTCCGGGCGAAGTCGTCCTCCCGCCGCCTGTTCCCGGCCAGCTCGAAGCCCGACCGCCGCCCTCCTACCAGCAGCAGCCGATACCCCTCCCGAACGACGCGCACGCAATCGACGCCACCGCGCAGGAGTGGGAGCAGTACTACGCTGTTCGGCATCAACACGACAAGCTCGACAAGGAGCGGCAGGAGCTCGAGAGCACGCTGGTCCAAATGCGGAAGGATAAGAAGAATCACACGGCTCGAAGGCGGCACCTGGCCAAGAACTACCAGGCGTTCATCCAACGGAACGGCGAGGGCAATCCACCGCCTCAGGGGCTGACAGAAGCGGAAGAGCAGCTGATCGTCGACATCACGAAGAAGGTCCAAGTGGATCAGAAGCGGCTGGAGAAGGTGCGGCACGAACTGAAGGCGCCGCTGCTCAAGATGCAGGAGTTCGAGGCCCAGCACAACATCGCAGACCGCGAGCTCCTTCCGCCGCCCAATTTCCCGCTCGCTGCCGCCGATCCTGCCGCCATGGCAGCGTCGATGCACTTGAATCTGCATCCGCAGGCCGCTCCTCCGGTCCATCCGCAACACCCGGCCGCTCTGATGCCCGACGTCTCGTCGCCCGCCTACCCGTACGTGGACGCGTTCGGCGCGAGCCCCACGTTCCCGCCCTTCCGGCAGAACGGCTTCTACGGGATGGAGTCGCCGGAGAACGCGTACTCGGCCAACAACCACTTCTACTCGACGAACGGCATCCGCCTCTCCGGCTTCAACGACACCCAGCCGCCGCTCTCGCCGACCGCCTCCGGGCCGCCCACGCCGCCGAGTGCCGTCCGCCCGCACTCCTCGACCTCCACGGAAGTGCCTTCGAAGCGGGGACGAAAGCGGAAGCGGCCGCTCCAAAACGCCCGCTCTGTCGCGTTGGGCGGCCTCTCGTACGTCAACCTGACGGACTCGACGGAGAAGGACGTCTACAACGTGCTGGACACCCTCATTCATTGGGTCTCGACGTACGACGTGGACGCTCTGAACAAGAAGCTCCCGACGTTGCGGACGGCCTACGCGTTTGACGAAGCTGGGAATCCGACCGGTAAGCAGCCGTTTGTTCGATTTCAATTAAGTAATCCTTTCTTTTAGTCGAAGGTCCTCGCGCAAAGAAGAAGCGGCAGCAGCTGAAGAAGCCGCCCAGTCAGGAGGCCAACGAGTACGATTCGTTCATCGACAAGCTCCAGAATCAACTGAAGATGTGCCCACTGCCCGTCCTCACCTACGAGCAGTCGTCCTTTATCGACACGAGCATTCCGAACTTTCCGGACATCACGCAGATACCCGAGGAGATCGGTTCGTTCGTCTTTTGATCGTGCATCTTACTCGTTTTTTGTTTTCAGGTCTGGAGTTTGTCGAAGGGAACGACATCGACAGCTACGCTCTCACGTTCATGCCCGACTACTATCGCGGAGTGGAGAAGCGGGCGGTCTTTGACCAGTCGTCCCTCTACCCCGAAGCGATGTCCTCCATCTACGTGGACGTGAACGTGGCCGAGCTGGAGGCCGAAGACGCCGAGCAGACGGACGAAGAGGCGGAAGACACGAAAGAGGGCATCGAATCGGCGGCGTCCGTCAAGAACGAGCCGCCCGAAGAGGACGAGCGGCCGTCCACTCCGCGGACAACGGCTGCCGAATCGTCCCAACCGAATCCGACCTCCGTGCCGCCGGCCATCGAGTCCTCGATGGAGGAGACTCCGCTCGTCCCCGCCCCCAAGTCGGCCGATCCGAAGGTGAACCTCGAAGACGCGCCCGCCCAACCGGCGACGGACGCGCCCGCCGACCTCGTCGACGTGAAGACCGAGCAGAAGCCGACGATCGTTCGCGCGGAGCTCTCTAATGTCGACAACTACGCGCTCTTCTGGCAGGACATCAATTCGGACCAGTTGGGCGATCGGTACGCGATCCCGCTTCTCGCGAAGCTGAGCGACGACGACGACCTGCCGATTCCCCCGCACCGCTCCGTGTACACGACGCAGAAGTTCCGCCACACGGACCACCAGTTCGCCGTCTCGCTAACCATCGAGGGCATGGAGCTGAGCGAGAACATCCTGCAGGAACTACGCGTTCTGATCAACCATCCGGACGAGCTGGAGGTCGTCGAAGAGCCCTCGCCGCCGCCCTCGCCCGCCCTCAACCGGGAGCTGTGCGACGAGCCGATGGACGAGACGGAGTGCGTGGAGACGCAGATCTGCCGCCAGTGCGATTGCTTGGTTCGACACAACCGCGTGAGCGAGTTCATGACCACGCTGGGCATCGAGCCGGGAGACGAGGTGAGTTCCTTCTATTGGGAAGTAATTTCAAGTCTCTCATTTCTAGCAGGACGATCTGACCACGTTCTGTTCGATGCCGTGCTATCTGATCTACATGGCCGACTCGAAGACGCCCGTCCGCCAGGAGGTCCTCCAGCACGCCTCTCGATTCGTCGACGATGCCGTCCTGCAGAATTTGCGGGTGCACGGGCAGAAAGAAGCACAGGAATTCCCGGTTCGTCCTCGTTTTGTCTTTCATTCAACGATCGTCTGTTTGTTGCAGAGCGGAGCAAACAATCTTCACTTGGACTTGAACCTGAACGCCGTGAGCGCCGCCCAACCGCCGCCGCCAAGTGCGAGCCTCCTGTCGCCGACGGAGACGCAGCAGGAGAACCCCTTCTACTCGTTCTTCAACCAACAGAACATCCACCAGAACGAGTTGCCGCTGCGCGTTTCCGACCTACCCGCCTTCGGGCAGAAGACGGAGAACGCGGTGAGCGGCGAGTACAAGTGGAAGGGGCACGGATGGCTCGTGTACGACGTCCAACTCCTGCAGTCCTTCCAAAAGACCCAAGAGGAGATGCGCCAGGTGAGTGCAATCAACAACGAGCAGAAGCGATCACTTCCGTCGATTTGCAGCGATTCGCCACCATCCAAACGCAGTGCAACGAGCGCAACCGCACGTGCCGCAGCGAGGACACCCGCTCGTGCGGCTTCTGCGGCGACGTGGGCGACGGCGAGCAGGAGCTCACGGGCCGACTGCTGAATCTGGACGCGAACGAGTGGGTGCACGTGAACTGCGCCCTCTGGTCGTCGGAAGTCTACGAGACGGAGTCGGGCGCCCTGATGCAAGTGGAAAACGCACTCCGTCATGCCCGAAGCGTTCCGTGCAAAGTCTGCGCAAAGACCGGCGCGTCTCTTCTCTGCTACAGGCTGGGCGGCGCCAACCGCGAGTGCGGCAGCTACCACCTCCCGTGCGCGAAGCGGGCGAACGGGAAGTTCGGGAAGGACAAGAACTTCTACTGCCCCAACCACGACATCCGGCCCGAGGCGTGTGTGGCCCGTCTGGACACGCTGCGGAGGATCTACATCGAGCGGGAGGAGAACCAACTGCTCGCCAAGATCTTCAACCACACGTGCACGACGGACATGATGATGCGCGTGGGCAGCATGATCTTCCGCAACATCGGCCAGCTCCTCCCCGAGCAGCTGAAGTCCTTCCACACCGAAGAGCACATCTTCCCGGTCAGTCCTCTTTTTGCGCGCTTTCCGTGATCAACTCCTTTCGTTTAGATCGGCTACCGCATCACGCGCCTCTTCTGGTCGCCCACCGGCGTCCACGATCGCTGCCGCTACGACTGCGCGATCAAGGAGAAGGACAACCTCCCGCTCTTCCACGTGGTCCTCGAGGGACAGCCGCTCCGCGACTTCCACGACCGGACGATGAGCGGCGCGTGGAGCAAGGTGCTGCAGATGATCCAACAGACGCGCGAGAAGCACCCCGAGATGCTCCACTTCTACCCCGCGCTGATGAACGCCGCCTCGTTGTTCGGCCTGCTGGAGCCGGCGGTCACGAAGATGATCGAGAGCCTGCCCGGCATGGACCAGCTGTTCACGTACTCCTTCCGGCACGGCGGCCTCCCGCTCATGGACGTCCCTCTGGCCGTCAATCCGGCCGGCTGCGCCCGCTGCGAACCTCGATTCCGCACGAACATCAAGCAGCATCGCTATCGCGCGTTGATCACCCAAAGTCCGAAGAAAAAGCACCCGATCAGCGTCGGCTTCAACGCGGACATCATCCCGCGCGAGGCCCGAAGAAGTGAGTTCCTTCTTTCTATTCGTGCTTGCAATCGAACCTGATTCGTTTCAGCTCGCAGTCAACGCAGTCTCCTGTCTGCCGCTTACGACGAGCAGACGATTCGGTTGATTCGCGCGTCGGGGATCACGGACACGATGCTCACTTGCGCCTACGTCCGCTACGACAGCAACACCATCCCGAACGCCCACTCGCAGTACCGGAAGATGAAGCAGGAGTGGCAGAGCTACGTCTACTTGGCCCGCTCGAAGATCCAGGGCCTCGGGCTGTACGCGAAGCGGGACCTCGACATGAACACGATGGTCATCGAGTACCTGGGCGAGATCATCCGCAGCGAGCTGTGCGACATCCGCGAGAAAAAGTACCTCGAGCAGAACCGCGGCGTGTACATGTTCCGCATCGACGAGGAATTCGTGATCGACGCCACCATGTGCGGCGGGTTGGCGCGTTACATCAACCACTCCTGCGACCCGAACTGCTGCACGAAGATCCTCCAGTACAACAACGAGAAGAAGATCGTCATCATGTCCAACCGTCCGATCAAGGCCGATGAAGAGGTGGGTTGTGGAGCGATGGGATCAAAGAATGACCTCCTTCGCTTTCAGCTGACGTACGACTACCAGTTCGAACTCGAAGACGACTCGGAGAAGATCCAGTGCTTGTGCGGGGCCCCGAACTGCAGCAAGTGGATGAACTGAAGTCGTCCTTTCGTCTCCTCGTTCATCTGCCGATTTTCTCGTGCATTCATCGTTCAACAGTTTCGTTTTTGTTACGGGTTTGTGGGTCCCTCCGATCGTTCCCCTCTTTCCTTCGTCTTTGCACCTGCGCGAAGTGTTTCGTTCAGTGCGCCTTTCGCTCATTGCTTTCGGGTCTGCTCGATACGGTGAATCCTGCTTTTGGTCTGCGATGTTGTTGAGTTTCGAGTCATCCGTCTCCATCCGGAGCATTCTGGTCCAAACATCCAATTCCTTTTCCCTCCTTTTTCTGTAATCTCGTTCTTTCTTTGATCGCAAACTCGTTTTCGTCCCGTTCTTTCGATTTTCTTTTGTAATCCTTCCCCCTTTCCGCCGTTTATTTTGTTCGTCTGTTCGCAATCGTCCTCGTCTCGTCGTTCGTTTCGTCCAAATATCGCAGTTGAATGCGCGGTACGCACGCAATCTCGTCAGTCCATCATTCTATTCATCGTTTCCCTCTTCCGTCTTCCATCCCATCTCTCACTTATTGTGTACAGGCCATTCGTGCGGCACCAATCAGGGCATTTGTTTTGTTCGAGTCAACCGTTTTTAATTGTGCTTGTCGTTTCCAAATAATCGCGCTATTCACACACGAACTGTGCCGTAAGCCTCGATCTCCTTGGTTGTTGTTGTTAAAGTAATAACCTCAGCGTAGTTGTTCCACTCGCACTCAATTGTTTAGTCACCGATACAAACAATAAATTCTACGCTAAAGAAGGCGGTGAAATGAGCAACGGAAGCTGCAAGGAATGTTCTTTCGTCTGGAGTGAACGAACGTCGCTCCTGTCGACATAATAACTTTTATCGGCCACTTCTCGACTGAACGAGTTCGTGCGGATTGAGGCGGAAAGTGCGTCCATCTTCGTGCATTTAAACCGCCCGTGCGGCCGACAGCACGAGTCTCCGATGGACGAGCGGTGAGGATGCGGTTCGTCAACGAGCTCTGCACGTTTCTCTTCATAGCCACAGGTTCTTTTTTCACTTGCCAGCCTTCTCTAATCCTTCGATTGAAGGTTGCTTTGTGCATTCGCACCAGCGATGCTACGCGTGCTCGAACATCGACTCTTCGAAGATTCTCGCCGGCCTGCAGGACAGGAACTGGCGCGAGTGGCTGTCGAGTGCCAACCGGGAGCCCCACGGTCTGACGGACGAGTGTTTGGATGAGTTCACGGTAATCCTCCCTTTCTTCTCACATGTCCGCTCTCCCTTCCAGCCGGAGGTCGCCATTCGGTCGGGCGCGCGGAGCACCTCGTGCCAGAACGGGACGTGCCTGAAGCTGACGATCAACGAGTTCAGAGGTGATCCCCCATTCGATTGCTCTTCATCTCATTTCCGTTTTGCAGGCCCTTCGTACGTGTGGAGGAGTTGCATCCCCGACTCGTCCAGCTACGTCCGCTCGGACTGCACGAAATTGAACACGAAGAGCGGCGAGCTCCAACTGTGCACCTGCTTTG